>JBBPOT010000021.1:0-37569 GCA_038091595.1 Leccinum subatratum | reverse complement strand
GTCAGCGTCCCAAATCGCCGTCCTTCGGTGCCAATCAATACAAAGCAGTACGCTTCGGTGCTTTTGGAGTCAGACACGCCAGAAGTCCGCCGAGCACGATCATTATCCACTACCAGCCCGGTATGCCAAGAGATGGGTGGTCGGTTTCCCATTCCTCTTTCTCTTTTACGAGTTCCACAAATATGTTAGACATATGAAGTCAACTTCCTCATTAATGCGCTTTTGCTCTTCGGTAATCTCTTTTAGTTTCCGAAGGATACGTAGTTGGACTGCGCCCCCTCCTTCGGCAATAAGGGAAACCGCAGTGATCAAGCCAAGTTTGATCTGCATCGTCTGCAAGACAGGGAATGCATTGCTGCTTTTACTGATATACACATAGAAGTTGGGGTAATGGGTAATTAAGTACCATGGAAACGGCATCACTAAGGGTTACGTGTTACGTACAAGTTCCTTGGTGGTGTAACAATCGATGGCCTAGCAAGAACGCAGACGATCCGACGAAAGCGAAGTAGCATGTGCCAATGAAGCCTGGATATCGTACAAAGCACAAAGGCGACCACAGGTTGGAAGAGGTATTAGGATTGGGACGTGAAATGGGAAGTAGGTCATACCGATGTACAATGTCCAGCGCAACCTAACGGATGGAATGAGGCCACCATTTCCGAAGCACCGTATCCACAAACCAACGGCGAAACCCTGATGAAGTATTAGGTGGCTTTCCCCAAGAAGATGGTGAAGGCACCATCCATTATGCCGGCCATGGCACAAACAAGGACGAACATGTCCTGCAGTGTGTTACTGGGTTTTTACGGTCGGCAGGATGCCGAACTTGACGACGGGGACGAAGCAAACGAGGGAGAGGGTATAAAACCCCTTGAGGGAGATCGAAGTTCTGAAAGATCGAGATTCAGGGATCGCACGCACGGTCAGGAGGAAAGAGCGCACCATCTGTTCTTGTGACCCCAGAATGCACTCGAAAGGCCGGTCAGGATGCCTAAAACGCCAAAAGCGGGTGTGATTTCCGTGGCCAACACCGTAATGAGCGATTGGCGATATGGAGCCGAGGAGCGTACTGGCAATATTAAAGATACTGGGAATCACAGTAGTGAACGGGATCTCTTAGCTGGCTACTACCTGACTGACTGAATGACATCGCGGTATAGGAACTGGTTGCAAGAAAAGCAGTGGTGAGGTTTGCAGAAGAGATCGGGCGCGGGGATGGGGTAGCCTGGGAGACGGTGGTGGAGTTTGCTGGTGCAGAAGGAGATTGAGCGGAGACTCGAAGAAAAAAACAGGAGGGCGCACGCAAGGACTAGAGAAGAATTGGGGGAGGAAACTCGAAAGCCGAGTACCAGTGGCGCATATAATATTAATCAGTTCAATCAAGGTGCTGCGACGGAATGTACATCTCCTCTTCTGCGACGTTCGATACGGTCTCGAGCATCCAGCGGGTGGCGATGTTCTGCTCGACCTGCTACGCTGAAGGGGGGTCCTTGAGCTTGGGTAGCGCGAATGGGTATTTCCCGATCAGCGAAGGTAGGAGGATGAACCAACCTGTGTTGTCCACTGGCACGTGCGCGTGAGCATCGTTACAGTACATTGTTACAAACCCGTCGTCGTCTTTCGACCAGTACGATTTCTTTCCCTCGTGCTAGCTGGTGACGATTCATCGTTAATATGGCTTCTCTCCCGTCGTTCACAGCAAGTCGTACAAGATATAATGTCTGTCAGTTAATCGAATTGCTGTACGTTGCTTAATTTATCAGCGACTGTGAGTCTCTGTGCTAGTGTTTAACGTCGTTTTCAACCTCTCTTTATCACACTTTGTTTTCCAGATTGTTAAAGACTGTATATCTCAAATGGACTAGACGAATTTGCCACCCAGGACAAGACGACTCAGATATATACTAGTACCTAGTAATATGTTACTGTTGCCATATATCCATCGCGCGCACCTGGTCTATATATTGCGCACGTCCGTGTACATCGCGCAGCCACGTTTTAATCGCGCACGTCCGGATGTTTATCGCGCAGCCACGTTGCAAACGCGCGGGAATAATTTGGGGTTTGCAGCGTCGTCGAGTTACGGGATCGATATACCTAAATTACACAAAAACCAAGAATAGAATAGAATAGATAATAGATAGATAGAGGTCTGTCAGTGTCAGTGACGTCGTTTTCAACCTCCTCTTATCTTTGTTTTTCAGATAGTGAAAGACTGTATATCCCAAATGGGAGGATACCGTAACTCAACTTTAATGATGAGTGGGTGGTACGCTCCTCGTCTCCCTCAGGTTATCTATCGCCAGCGATAATGATCGTGCTCGGCGGACTTCTGGCGTGTCTGACTCCAAAAGCACCGAAGCGTACTGCTTTGTATTGATTGGCACCGAAGGACGGCGATTTGGGACGCTGACGTATGAGACCGCAAACTTCTATCTGGTGTTATAGTCGACTTGTTTTACTCCAGCTGGTGAGGCCCCCTCGGCGAGGTCTCTCGCGCCTACTCTTTCGTCGACACATTTAGAAGAGAGGGCTTCTAGCGGGACCGACAGCCTTCCTCCGTATCGCCGCGTCCTTCCTACAACATCGGAGTGATAAGACTCTAACCATATTGAGAAGGATCTTTATCGCTTGCCCGCAATGCACTGGATTACTATCCGCGAACCGATTCACTTGCAGAGAAAATGCTGGATACGGTGCGCACCGTTATTTCTCTTTGCTGGCTCAACCAACCGATCAATGCAGAAATACCATATCTATACGCATGCAGACACCGAAGAAAGCATCGTCAGAACGACGAGATCTTGTATGGACATGTCGAGCTGATTCAGCCGACGACGATGTTCACTCGGCTTTGGCCACTCATGAGTACGTTCAAGTTGCACTGGTCGAATATGGATTCATTTAGCTTGTCTGATCCTGCCAGCGGAACGCTGACCGGACCGGCCGGCAATCAAGTCGATGCAAGCTGCAACAACACTTGTAGGGCGGTACAATCTATGTGTATGATTCTGATGATATTTTTTCATAGATTACTATCAGCTGTCTGGGACAACTGTACAATGTCGGATATAACACGTCTGCCACCAACGGTAACCATACTGTCGTCACTGCTCACTTCGAACAATATGCGAACAACCAGGACTTGCAATAATTCTTCAAAGTGGAGAACCCCAGGGCGTACGGGTCTAATTATACCTTCGTATCCGTCTACGGTAAGAACATATATGAGCGAACGGCAAGCGGTTTGCTGATGCGAACGACCACAGCTCTTCGGCCGCTGGACTGGCAGCTAACTTGGACGTGCAGTTTGCTTATGGATTGATATACTCCTACCCCGTACAATCTCTACTAGTTATCGGGACGAATGAACAGACCGGTTCATGTATTGACATGGCCTTGATCACAAGTAGTCACAAAGGAATACGGGCGGGTTGCGTGTCTGCAATGGCTTCGCTGCGCTTGTGCTCATGGTGTCTCCTGTTCTTATCTATAATCTGGCGCCGATGGCAGTGTCGGCGGCGGTGACAACTTGAACTACCCGACAAACCAACCTTCATATCCGAGTCGCACCAACGAAGATAGTAACAAGATGATTCCGTTCCCATGTTCCCCGCCTCCTACCCATTCCGAGTCTGAGTCGACCATGATAATTACAATCTCTCATTGACTTTGAACACATCCAGCGGCTGAGCATGACAAGACTGAGCATGACAAGATTCTGTTGGCTGAACTGACAACCCTGAAACGGCCGAGACTCTTATTTTCTGGAGGGCTTCGGCAAGTACGTACGTTTGCCTTCGTGATTCACCATCTATCTATATCTGTGCTCACGTGTTTATGTAAATGATGAGTTCTCCAGCTGCCCTCGCTACTAGTTCTTTGGAAACGCCTATACCTTATCCTTGGTCCTCAAGTTTATTCAACTTAATTTAAGGTCCGGTTTTCTCACACGTCTTTTTTTTCCGCATAGGGTCGCCGCGCAAGCCGTGAACTTCTAGAATCTTCTACCAACGACACGCCGTGTCCTGCGCCATTGTTCATTTCGATCAGTGCTCAATAACGCATTGATCATACGATCAACCTCCTCTTGAACCCATGGTTGTACGAGACTCATTACGCTGAACGATATCACGGAGGGACACAATGCTGGCACGGAGGGCTTCAACTCGTTTACCGGTTGGGATGCTGACACATCGTCTCTTGATCCTTTGTTATCTGTTTTGTTGCGTTTCGATGTGCTAAACGATGTCTACCAGGCTGCGTCGCTTTCGTGGGATGTCGTACAAGAAGAGATCCCTGCCGTGGACTTTGTATACAAATATGAGTCAACTGAGATCGTCTCGTTGAGTTGTTCGATTACTTATCTCGACCAGACAGCTGCCGTATGCAACTATCTATTCGAATTATTTTTCCATGTACGTGACGTACCCACCAAACTTTGGGGCTCTTTCCGTTGAATTCGCGGATTCGGATGCGACGTATGGACTGACAATGATTCAATGCCGCGTTAATCATCAACCCGGCATTTGACATGTATCGAATTTGGGATCTGGTGAGTAACATGCGCAATAAAACGAACCGAGGAGACTGACATCGTTAATGTATATATTAGTATCCGATATTGTGGGATGAGTCCTAAGTCCTCGGTTCCCCGTGCGTGTCTGCTACTTTCTCACACAAATCGCGAACTTTGAAAACTCACTCGAGCAAATATCCCGCAGAAACAGTCACCCATTAATCTCAACCGCAAGGAGGTCGAGGAAGCGATCCACGCACCCGTCGACATCAGGTGGACCGTCGAATGGAGACAGTAGTTGCCGCCTGCGTTCACTGTCCTGCCGAACGTAATCGAGAAGAACGTGCGGACAGTCATCGTGCACGGGTCGGCGGATTTCATATTGATCGCCGAAGGGTGAGGCCGTTTCGTCGTCTCTGAGCCCCCAATAGCAGAGGCCATATACGCGTGCTACGGCGTTAATCGCAGGGAGTAGTATCATCACAGGGAGACAACAAGACACGGAGATCAAGAACATGCGTTTGGCACTGAGCCAGTCGAACACGGGCGAGGAAGATGCACTGAAGGATTCCGCCTAATATACCAAGGGATGCCAGGATGGTACCAATTTTTGGTGGGTCGAGATTTAGGCCACTCATTTCAATGGGCATCACGCAGAAGACCGGGATCACTACGCGAACAGACATATCAATAAGGGAGTATGTAGCATAACTTCCTGCTGCAACTATGACTGGGCGGACTAGAAGAGCCCGAAAGGGTAACGGTTGATCGGTTGCTCCTTGTGCTGGAGCATCGTGTAGTATCCCGTGGTTTCGTGGGTCGGGGGTTGGTCTGGTCTGAATGGAAGCGGTATACTTGTTCCGGTACGCCCAATTTCGGCCCGGGGCTGCTTGGTTTAAGTCTCGATACTTTACATGGATGTGGACTCATTTACTATGTATTCTGCTACTGATCTGTAACATACCTGTTCATGCAGACTCATCCCCGACACCCAACTCCCATGGTAGTTACAGGAGCGTCCTTCAGTCCCAAGCAAATGGACCTCTGCAGGGACTTTCAACCAATAAAGGAAATCGCTTGTACTTGTGTGATTTTCACTTGCCGTTTGACCCGGTGACAAAAAGATCGAGGCGATAGATGTGAGTGTTGTGTGGGCAAGTTGTTTAAATTGTTCATGAATGCTGTAGTTTCCTTGACAAGATCCCTTGCATCGTGTCTCCTTCCCTCGGCGAGGCGTCGATTCCTTTGGAGGGTTCCCACAACCCTGCAGATTTTCCTGTAATACTACTATGACCCGTTATATAATTATTCCCTCGTGAACACTCTTCCTAAGGACCTAAGAGGACCACCGTTTTTAAATGTCAAAAACATTGTCACCATTTGCTCTGTGTTCAATGTGATTTCGAGTTCGTAGGATGCCTCTCATCTAAGTATATTTCATCATGGACCCAACTCTTCCTCGACTCCCACGAAGCCCCCACGAAGTGGGGAGGGTTTTTTGGGCCCCTCAAACATTCTCGATCGGCCGACCAACTTTTGTTTGCATTCGTGGTTGAAACGAAGACACCCGAATACTGTTGACTTCGAATTTTGGCAGTAGATTAGGACCGTGACCGTGACACAAGTACTACTACAAGCTGCGCTCGACAACAATCCGCCGTTCATTCAAACGCGACCACAAAGAAGCTCGTTCTCTCTTTGGCTCAGGATGCTTATCCAGGCTGCTTTGAACACACGCGGGCATTGGCCGCCAAAATAATGTTCCCGCTAGAAACGGTCAGTCCGTTTCATGCCCTTTTCCTCGTAGCGCTCAATCTGCGCCTTGCTACTGCCCTACTAGTTCCTGTGCAGCCAAGGGCAGGTACCGCTCACTTGAAGAGTTCACGGTGCGTTTTCAGACCGTCCATTTGCTCCCGTGATCACGGCGGGACTCCACAGACCTACTCACGATCGAAACCTACCACACATATCGTACGCACGTTGGGATTGGGAAGGATTCAACCCCGTAACTCCTGAGCTTTGGTGGGTTCAATACCCTAACATCCTGGGCCTCGTGTTGATTTGTCCTCCATTTCCCCATGTTACACTGCGTGCCCGCGCATGCATTCCCCTTGCTCTTGTCTTCATCATGACAGGCTAAATGACGAGCTCAAAGTGCAACCGAATCTGCTCAACGAACGGCGAGTGCCTTCTTTTGCCTTCAATAACCAGTGTTGACTGTGACCTAGGTTGAAATCGGGCATCGAGCTCCAACAACGTTAATGGTTCTGCATGGCGAAAGACGGTTTACTGACGGCCATCGCTGTAACCATGTGGCCAACCCAGGTTGGGGCCGTCTTCTAGGAGGTGCCAATCGGACGGCTTGTAAACAACAAATCCGAGTCTGGTACCAGGTGCGGGACCGAGTACAATAAACAGTGATGGACGCGATACCCTCACCGAATGCACCTCGCTCAGGCTGGTGACTGGCGCCTCGAGATTGCTTGCGCTTGACAGTGCGAACCAGGCTTTTTTCCCTCGATCGTCCGCGGGCGGCTTCAAGTTCGAGGTCGTCACGCAACGACAGCCTATTAGTCACCGCCGTTGACGTGTCCCTGCAACGAACCACTCGGACATTGTCTCATCTCTTCGTCCCACGTACGTTCTAGAACCGGCCATCCGCACCCACTCCACGGCGTTTCACCCAAACCGAGCTAGAATCTATCTCGATCGTGATCGAGAGTGGCAAGAATAGCCAACAACTCGACCGAACGAATCACTGGTCCGAGTATATAAGTAGATAATAACATCAATGTGCCGCCCCAACCGCAGAAAAAACATGAACGAATAAAAATATGCCCAATAAAGAATAATACCTCCGGAGCCTACATAGTCCGTCCGCGATCAGCCGATAATCATGCGTTTTTTCATTGGCTGAAAATGGCCTGACCGTGCGAATCCGCGCTCCCTGCCAAAGGTCGAATTTGAGCTAGATGAACCGAGTCACGCTCTGCACGAATGAACGAAACGTGTGCTCGGCAGCACTGTAGTAGGAATAGACGCCTCACCAGAGGGACCCTTGCTGTAGGCTCGTGGAACCGTTAGTATCGAATTCCCCCCAGACTCGCGGGGCACGCTTTATGTTAGCAAGCTTTATGTAGGCAGTTTTGATCAAGCTCTTGATCGCCTTGACATGACTTGTAACACAGCCAAATAAAATTAGTTTGGGGGCGAGCCGCGAACCAATTTTTCTACTTACCTTTATCTTTATCTCGCTGTGCACTCGCGATCGAACTTTCTCGAGCTCATTGTCATGTTCACCGGGGACGGCAATGCACAAACGACGGGCACGAGTCGACAACCGGCACGTTGGTCACTAGTATAGACCAGCACGACGCTAGGGACAAAACGAGGGTGTGATATATACAGGGGAAAAGGACGCGGGACCAAACAAGACGCGAGACCACACAGACGCACGAGCCTCAGGCCTCAGGGGTAATCAGACTCTCTGACACTCATGCAGACAGTCTCTTCCACATTCGATGTCCCCCTCCTTATCGGGGCTACAGTTATGCGACAAACCTTGAAGAGGAGTACGGCGAGCCTGTGTGCGATCAAGCGATACGTGCATTGTGCAGTGGGACGTCTGCGTCAGTGCGGTGGGATGCGTGTGTTGTGCGACAGGACGCGTGCGTTGTGCGATCCAGGTACCATCAACAACACAAAATTACATCACATATCTCAAAATTTGGGATCAGGTTAGAAAAGTAAAGATATATCTATACACGGTGACTGTCAGGTACTATCAGATCTCTCTTAATAGTAAGTTTTCGTAGGGAATCAGCATCGCCAAGTGTGAACGAACCTCGAATCGACACGGGGAACGCCACTCACCGGCATGATGGAATGGTAACCCGCCTTCTTTATCCCCCCACCACATCGTGGGCGATTCGCTGACCACTAGTCTATCAAATTTGCTAGCGTCCGAGTGTGTCCATACCGGCCGGCCGGGAACCTTTTGGCCGGAGAAAAACGACGGTCGTGAATATGAGCGAGACAATCAGAAGCGCCCCAGCGTAATTGAGAATCTAAGGAACCATGAGTGAAGGAGGAAAGAGAGTGTGCTACCCCGCCGTCATTTTCACGTCGGATCCCTTGTGTGTTCTTGGAACGTACATTCTTTGAGTAAAACAGAGTCTCCACTTCCGTGCTTCTCTTCTCCCGCCATTGTGTTCTCTGCTGGGCCATGGTCTGCCTCCTGTTTCATCATATCTTGATTTCAATAATGGATTTCTCCTGCAAACATCATCATCCTGTTTTACCTCCTCACAAACTCTCTGAACTGTCATAGCTTGCTCTCTTTCTTTCTTTTTCTTTTCTCTTCACCTTTGTAATACTAGAATTCTCCATTCCGCGGAACGATCGGTGTTGCACTTTCTCTGACGTATGAACATACGTACACACTCTCGCCGAGCTTCTGTCCGCTGGAGCATAATTAGGCAACTCTAACACTATATTTATCTCATGTGCGCCACATCCGGACGGCCGCTCCCGCCGCCGCCGTCCATGTACATACTCACAATACACTTGCACAAGTTGCAGTCTTTTTTTCTCTCGAGCCATGTTAGCGAGCGCTGACTGAGACTCAATGGTCGAGATGGGCCGCGTCTCTGCATGACGTTTGGTTTGCCGACTGACTCAGATCAGCAATTGATTTCGCAATGCACATCATGCATGTTTCGCTTAGGCTGGGTCCGAGTCATCCTCACCAATTTAATATTGGTATTACCGAAAGGACAAACATAGAGTCTGCAATGTGTCATTTTTGCATGTGACAGTGAGAGGCATGACTCGGATCGAAGGAAAAGGATCACGAAGAAACAGACGAGGGGGCGCCCCCCGACCCTCGGAAATACCCTCATAACGACAGTAGACCCGAAAGACTCACAGACTCATAATGCGATTGATCGCATGTCTCCTGCTTGACGCGTCGCGAGGGTCGATCAACGCATGCATTGATCTCCGCGCGTCCAACATGCCATCACTGATCAACCACCTCGCAAAATACACATGCCCCTGATATTACGAGAGTCTCAAGCTTCCCGCCGTCTTTTCAAACGGCCCCGGATTTCCCTATTCAAGGTGAGCTCGACGTCGCTCACCTATCAGATAAATAGACACGCACGCAAACGTTCTACTCTTTCGTTTCCTGCTCTCTTTTTTCGTCGCGTTCCTCGCCAACTTGCGTCTTGCAGCCGCCTCAGGATCTGTCGTCGCCTGTGCCACGAGCGTAAGCCTAAACACGTGCTGCATCGTAACGTCAAAGCAATGTGGACCGCGGATATAAAAAAAAAACCACACGCAAAAAACAGTGACATACTTTGGTCACCCGTGCAACCCGCCGCGCCTGCTGCACGCTCACCGCCCCCTGTCGAATCCGATTGTACGCGTTCGCAAACACCGTCGTGCCCACTTTTGTCTGGACGAGGTCTTGCAGCTCGATCGCCGTCGTCTTCAATTCATCTAAGATAATCAATCACTGGCAAGGGGTCAGCCGTCACGCGTCACGCGTCACGGGCTGCGGGCCTTGTCACAGGCCAAGAGTGAGAATCACACGCACCCATCCCCCGAATCCGTGTCTTCCTCAACCGCTCGACTTGCATTGCTTCCATGACGCAAAGAACCGCAACGCTGAGAGCGGCCAGAGCGGCCAGTTCGCCTGCAGTAAGTGAGAATATAAGAGTTTGCACAGAAGATGGTGTCACGCACCGGAGCCGTCGACTTGTTTCGTCGTGCGATCTGCGCGGATCGAGCCTGATAAGAGAGCTTGGAGAATAGCCAGGGAAGCACATCCGATTGACCTTGCCCTTGCGTGTCGTCGGCATCGTCCTCAGCCTCATCCTGTTCCTCATTTTCACTTTCGTGACCCTCATCACCATCTGACAGTCGCGCTGCGAACCACTTGCCCACGAAGAACAAGTTCTTCACCGCCTGCAACGCCATGGCAGCCTCCACATTCGGGCTCTTGAGCAGCGCAGCCAACTTGTCCGCCACGTTCCTCATCCCCGCATGTCGTTGCCCGCATCCTCCTCCGTCGTAGTAGTAGACGCCGCAAAGAGAACCCCCAGTAACCGACATGCTGCGCTCCGTACCCATGCATGCGGATAAGCCTTCAGCACCTTGCCCAAGCCCTGCAGCGTCTGGTACGTCGCATACCACTCTCCATTCGGTCCCTCCCCCGCGTCTTCGTCCTCATCTATTTCCATCTCACCCTTCTCCGTCAAGAATTCGCAGATGCTCTCCGCGACCGCTCCGAGGTCATCCATAGTAATGACGTCCAGATAAGGTGCTGCCGCGCGCTGCAACGCGTCCACGACCAACCCATAGACCTGCACCGCGACACCCCGCAACTTCTATCAAAAGCACTAACATTGATAATTTGTATATCTGCTGGTCCTTGGGCGCGTGACCTGAGATTGGACAGAATGCTAGTTTGCAAGCACGTCTTTGCCTTTGCGCACGCGAGCACTTACGGGAGGTGGGTGTCGGCTGTGAGCCGTACGAGCTACATCTACCGCGTTCGAGGTTGACATGTGCATGTCACCATTCTTTTTCTTTCGTTGCCATGCTCATATGTGACCCGAGCTGCCCAAGCCGCTCCCATTCCGGTTTTGGTCAAGCACTACTCGCTCGTCGAATCGACGTCGATAAGCCATCGCAGTCCCCCCTGTCGTTATCGTTTAATTTATGTCGTGTACCACGAATCTGCGACTTGCTTTCACATTCGTGAGCTCTACATCATTGACGGATTCATCCTCATTTTGCGTATGTTTTCTCTCCTTTTCGTTACCACAGAAAGAACGTATCTAGGACGTCGTCGCAAATCCAGAGATATTCGGACATGACGTGCACGCGGGAGAGAACGGGGACGAGGACGTGACGCTGGTGGATGACGTAGGCCTACAGTAGCAGGGACGACGAGGTTTCGGCGGCGCACTCAGAGTCGAACGCGCAGAGTCATGCGCATTGACACGTCAAGACGGCTGATCCGAGGAAATCGCATGGGCATGGTCATGAACGCGGCACGGATTTTGATATGGACAAGCTAAGGAGCACGCTCAAGCAGTTTGTTCGCGATTGGAGCGAAGACGTGCGTGTTTCCGTGTTTCCGTGAGTTCCTGCCAGTGGTCCGTGATCGATACGCCTTCAGGGAAAAGCGGAACGCAATTGGAGCTACGAACCTCGGGGAACGATACTGACCCAGTCCACCAGGCTTTGCTTGTCAAGGAAACGAGTTTTCTCATTACATGCTCCTCGCTTCGTACTTCATTTAGAATAAATTGCTTTCGAGTTTATCATGGCCTGATCTACCTCTCACATACCCAAGGACGGAGACGATCGGGGAACACACCATATACCCATATATACACTCATTCTCAAACATCCCTAATAAGGACGCTCTGTTTCGAGCCGTCAAAATTCCAGACGTCCTCCCAGCTGATTTACCAACCGGATCCGACTTTTCCTTGGTAGCTGGTACGCTAGCGCTCGGGCCTATCTCTGCGTGCATGATGCACCTCGCTGAAACTGCACACCAGGGGACTTTGAAGAGATATATGGCGCAGAAGACACAGACGACAGCGAGCCTCATGCCGGACAATGGGACGCCGTGCTCACCTGTTTCTTCATTGATACTGTGTGTCCCATTGCTCCTCTGCCAGTGGGCCGCACAATCCCACTCATCCCCCCTCATCGTAGGCCAAGAATATCGTGAATTATCTTCGCATCATTCATCGCATCCTCGTTCCGGGCGGCGTCTGGATCAATATCGGCATGTCGCCTTGCTTTCGAACTATGTACTTATCGTCGATCGTGTATGACCATTCTCCTTATGCAAGGCCCGTTGTTGTGGCATTTCGAGAACAACAATACCAACGACCCGTCGATAGAGCTAGATTTAGAACAGGTCAAGGCGTTGGCACGCGCGATAGGTTTTCAGTTGAGCGTACGTTTCCCTTTCTTTCGTCTAACACTACTTTTGAGCATTGTTTCCGGCAGGACGAGCGGACGATCGAGACGGGCTATACGAGTAATGATCAGTCTATATTTACAAGGCTGCCTTTTGGAAGGCGATCAAAACGGGGGAAACGTGATGTACAACAAAGAATTGGGCATTTCGTTTTACTTGTTTAGTGCATAGAACGCGCCCCGCATGCAACTTTCTGAGGAACATTGGCATCGATCGACTATTCAAGAGATCGACCTGCGTGATCATGCGCAGAACTAGTTTTTATCCTCGCACTAACATATGAACGAATGCTGTGGCTACATGATCAAATCCACGTGTTGTTCAAGCATAGCCCGTACTGCCTCAAACACTGCACCCATTCTTGCCCGCGCGTCCCGCTTTTTATATGGAGGGTGGTGCTGATCCGTCGTCGCTCCCGCAAACTTCGACGCGCCGGGCGCCTCGAGCTCGATTGCAGTGCTTGAGCGGCGTGCATCAAAGCGATGCTTGATGTACCACATCGGCAAGATGTCGGAGAGGTGTGTAATGGTACTAGTCACGGCGGTAAGAATCTGATTTCGAGGATGCGATGGAGCGCTTATGGGTGTCAGGCCCATCCAGTATGCCCTGCCTTCGCTTGGCCCTGCCATTGGCATGCACGCGCTTATTACCCTCTTTCCCGCACCTGATCACCTTGACCATCTCCAAATGGGGATGTGCCCACCCAACTTTGCTGGCCCCGACATCCTCACACTCGTCCTTGCTTACACCATATTTATGCAATCCGCAAGCTGCTGTGCGTGCGTGCGTGGATCAGCGCACTGTGACGGCGACGGAGGGGGGAAAGGAGCGGGCCCGGGGTTGAGGGCGATGTTACTGCCGGTGCTGGTGGTTCCGATGCCAATTATTCGGAGCAGGCCTATGTTCGTCTGCGCCTGCCATTCAAGGTGTTGTTGCTTCAACAGCAGGTAAGCGGGGAGTATAAGTGCTTTGGAGCGGAGCATGCGATCAGTGAGCCCGTAGATCAATTTGGTGCGGAGATATTGTGATGCGGGGTAAAGGGCGTATCGGGTCGGGTTTCGTGATTCAGCTGTATGTAATATGTGAGACACAACGAAAAACGACAACCATATTGGCCCGCGCCAACGCGATGCGTGGTCGTAAAAAAGGGAAGACAGTGTGCGCTGCAACCGTTATGAAGTGTACAACTTGAACGTGGAAGACGGGGGACGCGTCACGGTAGAACGCGCCGAGATTGCCAACTATAATAATAATATAACTTCAACGCTCGATCATTCTGCTCGGCGAGCCCGAGCCTTGCCTTCAAGACTCGAGTAGGCACAATATTATACGTGGACGAGAGCGCGCGGTTGTTTAACGTTTAACCCAGTGAGAAAGTGTCAACGCGCGTGTGAATCTAGGAGGTACGGGACCGGGACTAGATTGACTTACTAGGAGTTCCGAGTCGTCGCGGTCGAGTTGCATCCGTCTGGCGGTCCAACTTATCCTTCAATTCACTTCTGGTCGCGATTTCTTGAGTATATCACTGAGACATAGATCAAGCGCTGAACCGTTTTGGACCGGCTTCCATTGTGATCTCGATAATCTTCTTCAAGTTACCGTATCGCTCGTTCTGTTGTGGCGTGGGACAAGGCTGAGGGCCAAGGGTTCGATCGATATCGATATCGTTACTTGCTGCTCACATCCCTTCCAATCGCTCCTTCCTCCTCTCTCCTCCTCATGACCTTCTCAACAGGTCCAACGACCTTCACCCTCCCTCCTTCGTCCGGTTCTTTGTCACAACGCCTTTGCCGCCTTCCATTTCGACCCCGTCTCTCGTCCTCGCACCCCCCACGCGGCTGTCAATGACGACACGGTCCCATCCATCTCGTACGTGGGCGCCAAAACATGGCTACCGCGCATCCTCTCATTTACGCCCACAGCGTGCCCAACGGTGGCCGACGACGGCGACGGCGACGCCTCCATTGCCCCTCGTTTCGTGCCCAACGGCACCTCCCTCGCGTCTCGCCTCGTAATTCAGCAATGCGTGTGCTGAACAGACCTGTCTCGCTGCAAAAGGGCGTCGAGCCCAGTGCTCGAGTTGTGTCATTAGCTGTATACCCACGGACATCCTCACCACCGTACTTACCATTGACGTTTGTGCCTTCCTCCTCAGAATCGTCATTCCCTCCATCCGATCTCGCGAGTCCCTCCTCCTCGTCGCGCACTCCTTCCTCGTTCTTCGAACGGTCGTCAGCGTGGCGGTAGCAAAACTCGACGGTCGGATCGTTCGCGATCTCGTCACCGCAGACGGCTATGGCTTCCTCAAGGGCTTGGCACTTTGGTTCGCCCTGGCCGTGCCGAGCATATACACCAACTCCATGGTATGTAGGATTTTTGACCCTATAGAGCCGGGCGCTGACCCATGTGATAGATCCGCTACCTCCAGTCGAGACTCTCGCTTCGGTTTAGGGACCGTCTCACACGGTACATTCTCGACCTCTACCTCTCCTCCGCACCGCACCTCTGCTATTACCGCGTTCCGCTTCGGGGCGTCGACCAGTATATCACGGCCGACGTTGAGTCGTGGGCAGAGAGTGTTTCTGGAATATAGTACGTCTCTCCCGGGGACAGTGGCGTCCAGGTCTGAATCCTTACGCACGCATACAGCGGGAATCTAAGAAGTCATCTCTTGATTTATTGCTCTTCACGTCACATCTTTCGCGCTCCCTCGGGTTTAGGGGCACAGACTTGCTATTTGTAAACTATTACTTGACGACCAAGGTGATGCTGCGGTTTTCTTTTGTGGCGGGTATCTGATACTGTTTGTGCAGACTCTTCAAGCAGTCACGCCCGCGTTCGGTCGTCTTGCTGCTGTAGAAGCTCGGTTAGAGGGCGATTATCGTGCTGGTGTCGGTCGAGTGGGAAGAGAGAGCGAGGAAGTCGCGTGAGTACCCGTTTTAACGCATATACGCACCTCTGACAACGTGGATGTTCAGCTTTTACAACGGGGGTCCCCTCGAGCGCGACATCCTCGCTCGCGCTTACCTCCGCCTGATCAAACACGTCAACTCTATCTACAAGATCCGGATTGCATACGAATGGACCGAGGATTTCGTGATGAAGTATCTATGGAGTGCTGCTGGGTACGGGCTTATTGCCGTGCCGTTGCTGATTACCCGCAAGCAAGGCGCATTCTCCAGGAAGCTCACCCGGAAACTCCTGCCGCTTGTAGGCCGTTCAGACCAAGCACAAAGACTCTGTGTATGATGAAGAGCCCCATGCTCAGTTCACCTTCCCCATACTCCTGGGCTCTTACGTCACGTTCATTCAGTCCTCAAATTTACTTGCGCTGCTGGAGACTATAAATTGAAAATCGGACTTTTGAAGCGGGGCTTCCTTGCTTTGACAGGCATTCGACCGTTTGCCAGCGATGCCATTTTCCGAAATCCCTGCGCAACGCTCAAGTTGTCAAACGTCGCATGCAAGATGTGCGATACCCTTCGCGAATTAGGGTGTGACGGTGAATACGATCGGGTTGCAATAGAGATAGAGCTTGTCTGGATGGTTGGCGTCATCGAGAGGTCGGACAAGGCGCAGGTGAAGGTGTGTGGGACGCGGAGACTCACGAAAAAGGCGCTAGAAATCCACGGCCACAGCGACGCCATCCCTGCTTCCGATTTCGTGTTTACCGATGGTCTCTCGACTGAAAATACCTTTCTCTTGTCGGATCAAGGTATGCACACACCTATCTGGTCGCTGCTCCTGTCGATCTTAAACTCCGCTCAGGGCTATTATCATGTTTGAATGTGGCAAGCACAACGGTGCGGTTTTGCGTATGGATGACAAGTCACTATGCCACTCTCCGGGTACGTAGATTGTGTGGTCCTCCAAGTGGTTCACAAGGTTGACCAGGCCTTGTTCAGGTTCACATGCGTCTCCGATTTGCAGAGATGTCACTGCACATGCGCACGGGAAGCTATCCGAGTCCTATTCCCCTAAAGTACCCACCTCGTAATTATCTCACTCGTGAGTCATCTTTTCGAGCTCTTATACATCTCGCCAATGTGATTCGAATCTTCAAAAGCGACATCGGTTCACACAACGGCAGTTGTACCTCCCGTACGTTGTGTTTGTGGTCAAGAGGTTCGAGGTCATCGAGGACGTTGAACAAAGCACAGGTGTTAGCGTTGGAGGTTGGCGTCGGTCTAGGTGTTGGAAGCGCGGGAACCGAGCGCATTGGGAACGTGAGTACGTAACTTGCCTGATTCGTCATTGTGAGGTTGAACTACCAAAAAAGGAGAGTGCGAACATTCGCACTCTCCTTTTTTGACAGTGACGTACTGGAGCGGTTCTGATCAGCGCTGCCAACGCCTAAGGGCAGGCGAGGTCGTAGCGGTGCACTGTCAGCCCTTACCTATTTCTGGGCATCTCCTGACACGCTTCTCACGTCGGAGCACAGTGTGGAGATTATTGGGGATTTTTCTCGTCCTCACTTTCGCTCCCCAATGACGCTTGGCCAAATGGTGTTGCCTTTTGAGGTCGAAGAGGAAAGCTTGAAGTGCCGTGAAGACTCCAATCGTCTCCACCACTACCACTACCACCACCGCCGCCGCCGCCCGGTCATGACCAACGAAGTCCTGGCTTCCATTTACCCCCTCCTCCCTCGGAACCGCGACCTTCATCAACAGCACATCCGCCAGACCGCATCGTGCAGTTTGAAGCCCCCGTCCCCGATCCTCAATCCCCGCTCCAAAAACCCCATTCCTTATGCCTTGGCCGCCCTCGCCCTCACCCTCCGAATGCGGACGTAATTTCAAGATCCTTGTTATGGACAAGGACCGCGACGGACAGTTGTGTGCACTGCTCGAGAAAATACGGTCGGTTGAAAAAGGACAAATCTGTGCTGTCGGAGCTACGGTTCAATTGCGAAGGAAAGGGAACGGAGACGATTTACGGGTGATTGAAAAGGAGACAGAACCTTACCTGGCAAGATCCACGCAAGGATCTAGTTTCAAGAAATGGCCAAGTCGGGAAGCGTTACACGAAACGAAAAGCATGATTGGAATTCGAAGGAGGATACATTCAGGATACATGGTTTTGGAATTGGAGGATAACTTAGGCGGTAGGTCCGCACATGCCTACTAAGGAGACCTCCGCGCTGATTTAACTGTACAGTAGTCGATGCCAGTGAACTCAATCTGAAATCTCCGTTTTGGCTGTTTCTATGTCACTTGAATCTCGAATTCACTCGGATGCGGCGAAGAGCGGACGGTGAAACGGCGGCGCAAAAGTGCCGACGGGAGCCCGAAAAGGCCCTGCCTGCCCGCACCGCTGTGGCAATCGCCTCCCTTTCCCTTTCCCTTTCCCTTTCCCTTTCCCTTTCCCCCCATCTCCCCCCTTCGATCTCTCCCTCCTTCCCACTCGTGTATTCCCAATCGCGATCGATCTATCCGGTGTTGTGCCGCTTGTACGCATGGCTTAAGATCGGAAGCTGGTGGTCCCCAAACGGCCTCGGATGGGCAGCGGTTGGGTTAACGGTAACCTCCTGACGAGAGCTTTCGCAGGCTGCAAACCGCTACCTAATCCCCCTCCTTTACCTGTTCCCTACTCGTACTGTACGCCGTCGCCCCAGCGTGCCAGGTGATCCAACTCCGATCCTCTAGAGGGGTGCCAGACAGATGAGCAAACAGATCAGACACTCCGAGCACCCAAAGCATCCCTCTTTACGCATACCCCTCACCCCCTCTGCCACGCCCTCTGCCACTCAGCATTTCTGAACGGATAGGACGCTCACTGAGTCCACATTGGACATACGCGCCCTTCAAGTTGCCCCAAGTTGCTCTCCTGCTCTTCCTGAGACGTCCTCTCCGTCCAGTATGTCCGAAGCCGTGCCGTCGCTCGCCCTCAGCCTCATTTGACCAAGACAAACCTCGTTCGGGATCTGACTCCGATGCGGACTCGGCGCTCTTTCGCGCTCGCGTTACGGCACATGGGAGCGGACAGGGTGATTGTTGTAGGCTGGGAGAGGGATGATGGACATGCGGTAGACATGCTGCCTGCGAGCGACGATGGAGAGTCCTGGAATGTGTGAGCGAGTCCTCCGTCTTGTATGTGCTTCTCGTTGAAACGTCTACTGACTTGGCTCTCCCTTACTTATGCGCCACCTACGTGTTTACAAACAGGCACATCTTCACCTTGGTGCTTAGTTCATGCTCTGAGCAGTATGAATATGTTTACGACCTGTGCTCGCGGCTCTGTGACCCGAGATTATGCCGTCGAGGGTGGTTGAGGGACGTGGCCGTGGTCTGGAAGGGAGATGATGTCCAAAGGGTCCGCGAGTAACTCGCCCAATGTGGACGTGCAAAGTTTGATAAAGTTCCCCTTCAAGCCAAGGCACTCCTCACAGTGTGGACGCCTTGGGGAACAAAGACCGCCATCGGGACAGGGACAGAGGACCGCCCCCATGGGAGCACCCACGAGAAAGAGGCTGGGACAACATCTGTAAGACCCTCGGTCACTGGGTCCACCGCCCCCACGCTGCAGGCGGGAACGAGAGAACGATATCTACGTTTTGACAGAGAAGCGATCGTGTGTTTCCGCAAGATGCAAGATGAACTATTGGAGATGAGCGTCCCCGATGATCAAGCCGAATGGGAAGTCGGTGAGTGGTTGTAAGGACGACCACCGAGTCACATCTTAGAACCTCCCCAGATTTCCGACGACGTTAGGTCACGAAACTTGAGAAGCAGGGTGACGCCTTGATGGAGTCTAGGGACCTTAACGCAGCCACGACAAACATCAGCGACATCACTATTAAATGCTACAAGGCCCGAGCAGGCTTGTTGGAAGAGCAAAGGCTGATCAATGCTAACATGGTATGGCTTACCACTATCGTATCCCCAACCCTCGCATCTGGCAGGAAACCGGTTTTGTGTATCAGGTAGGAGGAAAGAATCTATACAGTGGAGGCCACGTTCGACCCCCCTGCTCTAGCTATCGCAATTGGGCTTGCGAAAGAGTCCCGGAAAACGATAGAGTTCATCAAACTGTACAAAAACGACCAACCACGGGTGAATGTTGAAAAGACTGTCCGCGCAAATGAGGTGCATGAAGAACAATTCACCCCACCTCTGTAAGTCGTTCATTGCGGTCCCGTCACCTCGCACATGACTGACCGTTCTCCAGCTCTGTATCTCTTGACTCAACTATAGTATGAGAATGAGGCGAGCAGAGTTGGCCATCGACATCAGTCTACACGACTATGGAAACATGCGCGTTGATGAAAGCGGCGTAAGATGTTTGTTCGTCGTTTAATAGCATACCGGAGAAAGACAAAAAAAGTGGAAGTCGTGGTCACCATCCACCAACAGATTCCATCAGTTTGTGAATTATCGAGTGTCTATGCCCATTCTGACGGATTTGGCTAGCTGGCCGCGACTACAACTGAGATCATCCAAGCATGTTCACGGTGGGCCGTAGCCATCATATGGTTCACTCTCGTACCGAGGCTCCCCCAGATTCCGAATCTTGATCATGGGAACTGTAATCATTCGTTTTCTCTCTTGTGAACTGGAACTCATCTATGACATTCTAATCAGGTGTTGGCAAATCCTCATTGATCCACACAGTATCTGGCGTGCCGGATGTGATGAGCTCCCAGAATCATCGTGGTGAAGCTGACATCGAGCGGGAGTTTACCTCTCCGACGAACGAGCGATTTGTAGTTCATGCCAGCCTCGGATTCGAGGCAGGTGGTGAAGGCCATATCAAGATCGTGCAAGAATTTGTCGCCAAAAGAAAGATGTTTGACTGGTGATCGAGTTGAACTGCTGCATCCATCAATTTCGCCTGGAACCGACAAAGGGATACAGGCTGCGTCTTGATATAACCTTTGCAGGGGGTCGTCTGTTCGAGACAGGCGTGGAAGACTTCTTGAAAAAGAGAAAGGATATTCTCGGTGACAGTGTGCTATGTTGTTGCGGGCTTTATTCTTTGACTTATCAACGCTCTTTAGTTCCGCTTGTTGTGGTGCTTACGAAAATGGATCTGCTCGATGGGCAACTGGAGATCGACCCACCAAAAACGAGACTTCGAAGGATTTCAAGTCAAAATACATGGTCAAAAGTTGTATCAAGCCTCTCTATGAAGCAGCGGGAGACGATGTGACGCATGCCACCGTTTCTGGTACGTCGAAGCGATGTTGCGAACTCTGATGGAGCAGTTTCTTACTGTACCTTAGTGCTGGATGGCTACTCCCGAGTCTCTTTCCAAACTTCTCAAAGCCACAGACGATAATGAGATAAATATCGTGTCGGCGAAGCTCCGCCAGTTATGGCAGCGATCGCTCAACGTATCAGCATCAAGGAGAAGATTGAGTTATTTATATCGTACGTGACTTGTGGCGTTTATTGATTTCCACTTCGTTTGACGTGTTCTGTTTGCGACTTCAGGGAGCGCAGGTTTGACTCCCTTTCTGTTAACTTGATCTATAATTATTTGATTGACGTGGCCTACCTAGTTGGCCTAGGTAAAGTCCAGGAGTCTCCGGCGTGGACCATGACCTCACAAGGTTGTTGGAGAACGAGAGATAAAGCTACAACCCAGTCATGTCAAGCTCTATATGAAACAGCTCTTAGCTCATGGAGGGAATGGTGTATATGCACAGAGTGAGTACCCCGTCTTGGTTTCTAGTGGCAAGCTTACGCATCTACACAGCCACATCGTCCACTGTTATAACCACCTCCTGCACTACAGCACGGACTGGGTTTTCTACAGGTATTCACCAGCTGGACACGGAGACGGGGCCATGGACCCCCACCTATCGTGTCCACCGCGTTGATGCAAATGGACACCTGCCTCCAGGTGCATACGGACCCTCTGGTCCTGGCATGGCTCTGAATGAGTACGGCGCACCGCCGCCTCCGCAGCGACGTTCCCCGCCGTTACCGTCGCCCTCACCCTCCTAGCCTCTCCACCCAGCGCCCTCCTTCTGCTACATCAATACGGCGTAACATCTCCGTCGAGATGGCGCGACCCATGAACCCTCACACTCATGTGCGTTACCGACTCAACCAATGTGTCTCCTTGTTTGATTGTCATCGACAGACGTAGAATACCGTCCCGTCTCGCCATCACCCGTGTTCCCTTTACATATGCTACCTCCACCGCCTTCCCCATCGCCCACACCGCCTTCTGTGCCTACAGAGGATTCCATGGATGTCAAGGACGTCGCTCTGCCCCCACCTCACGCGGACGTTTTCATCTATCCCAAAGCTCCACTCGACAACCGCTCGCCGTCACCTTTACCTTTACTGGCTGCTAGAGCAGAGGCCATACAAAGAGCTTGGGAGAGAAGAAACGAGAACCCGTACCGGAGGGCGTTTGAGGGATGTGGCAAGCAGTCGGATTACCTCTAACCTGCTCCCCATCTACTAGCATAGGCTGTCGGAACGATGTCACCAATTGCACCTACGGTAAACGGGAATCCCCAATAACCCCACAGTCCGTCGTCGTACCAGGCGTGAGTACTGTTATATCTTGTAAGAACATATTGGTGACAGAATAACTTCAGAACATCACATTCACCGATATCTTCGTCGATCTCACGACCGACAGAATACGTCATACTGGAGTTCGTCCAGAAGACAAAGCCTGCTGTGTGATCGTAGACACGCTCGCAGGGCAGGATGTCATACCATCTCCGTACGGCGCTCGTACGGGCGTTCGGGAATTCGGTAGAGCCGTAGCAGTCGCGTATGGCGGTACCGTCTACTTTTCTAATCTCCCCGACAACCGCGTATACTCGATCGAGGCGACGACGAGCCGGTCACACCAGGTGAGCGCATCCTCGTCCATCCATTCTCAGGAGAACTCCTGACATGTTGGACGTAGAAAACCCCAAGTATAGATATGCCGACTTTGCCATCCACCCGGTCCGGCACGATCTCGTCGTATCGGTCCTCGAAGATCATACCGTGGACACACCCTCCTGAACGGTCGTCGCTCTGTCATCAACACGAGCCGCAGAGCGGTCTTACCCTTGCCCTTCGTACCGCGCTCACTCCGAACGAGGAGCAAGGGAAACTGGAGCAGACTCTGTACGCGAGTCGACTTCACTGCGAAGCTCGGTCTCGCCTCCAAAGTTTTGGTGCGTGACTGTTGGATTGTATTCTGGGATATCATTTTTCTCAAGGATGGAGGACGTAGATCGCGGATGTCGTCCCCCGTTCCCGCTCTCCCGCGTCACCTCGCCAGTCGTAGTCCCACACCACCTTCTGAGCCTACATTGTGAAGGTGGTGCCGTGTGGCGATGGGAAAGGTCGCACAAAGGTTTGGAAAGGGTCATTTGACCATCAGATCCACGCTACCCAGCGAATTTACAAAGCAGTAGGCATGCCTATGACTGCCCTCCCGAGGATCAATATTCTTAAGGTGATGAACCGTCCTCTTCGCGGATGTCGTTGATAAGTTCAGAGTGGGGTTTCGTTCCTCTACTGTGATATGGAGGCTGCTAACACACTTATATCATTCCGTATCTCCCAGACGGAACGAGACCTCCCGAGTTGCTCCTTTAGGGGAGACTCACAATACAGAAGCGAAGTTAATATATGGGGCATCAGGTGAGGGTAACGGTAAGCATCATCATCCGAGACCGATTGGCTGATATGCACTGTCTGCAGTTTGGGTGATTTTGGAACCGCTTCAACCCCTCACTGATCTGGGTAATGCATCAAATTTGGGCCATACCAGAGTGTGCTGGGTTAGGAGACCCACGTAATTGCCAAATCTTCTCGAAGGATTGGTTTGTATGAACTTTTGTCAGGTGGGTCTTGATTCCATCTCGTTAAGCATTTATTGATATTCCTCACCGTCAGTTGCATGCAGCCTGATCAAGATTGATCCAAAGATGTGTGATCTTCTGGACAAGTTGATCATAATCGCCCGATCGTAACTACCTTTGTACGGACCCATTACCTGCCCAAAACGACCTGTTCATGTTCAGCATGTTGGTGCAGTACACGCAAGGTCCACCTGGCGCTAGCATATCCATGGGTGGGTGTGTACGGACGCTCGCCTCCAGGTGTGTAGCACCGAATTGGTGACATCTCTCCACCCAATGCCTATAGAGAATGCAAATGTTGAGCAAGACCGTAACCATGACGACCCGAGCTCTGGTTCAGGGGAAGATGGGCCGCCTCCCTCGGAAGGTGAAACAGACACTAACCCGGTGCGTTGTCAAACAGTCTGTATTGTCCACATTATTTACTTGAGCAGACAGACTCTCCCAGTCTGTTCGACCCTCTTCCGACAACTTTGACGGGGGAGTTCATTTCTGATACGTCTTGTAAATCGACACATACCCTTTCCTTCACGTTGACAGGTCCAGTCTTGTTACTCAGGGCACCATCGAAGGGATGTAATAATTCCAGCTTGCCAAACGGTGGCGAGAACATCACCTTGAGCGCATGGGTATGTCGGCGGCATATCCTTTTCGTCATATCCTGTCGGCAGCGTGCTTACCACTGTTCTCTTCGACGGCAGCTCCCCATTCTTGTAACCATCGTTTCGATACTCTTTTCGCTCTGCGCTTCTCTCCGTCGGTGCACCGCTCCTGCTGATCGGTCCAGGACGACTATGAACGGAGCGAATTCCGCAATGACCAACGGGAATACAACCAATCAACCTCTGTGCATGAAGGATCACGAGTTAGTGCTCTTTCGTGACCCGAGGTGTTGGACGCTGATCGATTTTTTTGTCTTCTGCAGGGACCCTTTTAAAAAAATGAGGATGATCAGGAGATTCCCGTAGAATGGCCGCGCTCACCGAGTCTGATGGGGTGCACGTGGAGACGGGCAACACGACATTTGACCTGCAGCTCAATCGTATTGAGTCGGTCGAGATGATGATAACATGTGTCGTCCATCCACCACGAATCTAGTGCACGGTGTCCGGGTCTGCTCGCTCACACACACACGCTCACACGTTGGTTCTCATGTGGAAACAAATCAAGTTTGAGTCGAGAGGTGCTGATAGGCTGTCGAGGGAGAGGCTGGCTGAGGAGGCCAAGTGCATGACTGTCAGAGCGCAGCAACGGGGGAACAGGAGGGTGGTACGGCGGGCAGTGTGGCCAGCTTGGCAGAGGCAGAGGTAGACTCATGATGGTCCATGCTCGATGTGCGTCTCTTGTTTCTTTTTTGTTCACATGGAGGCTCACCACCACCGCTTGCTTTCGTACAGTCCCGGCTAGCGGCTGCGACCTTGCAAAAGACCCCGGACGCATTATCGTGCTGGATCCATTCCCCTCCCTTAGCTTCCTCTGAGCACTTTCCAAGAACGGTCGCGACCATATCATATCCATCTCGAGCTGAGCGGGAGCGCGATGTATACCCATACCAATTTCAAGAGCGTGCACGCACACGGGTTTACCCGTGTGATTGCTTAATGCCCTCCCACGCCCTGCCTTTTCAACCCTACTTAACATGTCCACATCCACGTACACTTTCACAAGTGCTGAGAAAGCCATATTGCTGCAAGGCCTTCAAGCTATTCCATCTTCTGCCATTTCCTCATCACTTCAACAACGGTTCCAACACTCTGGTACCCCAAGCATCGAGGACGCACTAATTGACAACTCGGAGCCCCAACAAGCTAGCCGCCGTGGTCCTTCTGCATGCCATCGAAATGGGACAGTTCTGGCAGCCCAAGCGAGATGGCGTGCAAACGAGTATGTGGGCCAGTCTTCCAATATCAGTGCCAACGGTCTTTTGGCCGCACTATCACTTCCCAACTTTGCATCCTCATCCCACAATCCTCGAGTATGGCTGCGGTCTATTCGTGATGCTCTGTTGTACTGCTGCACACACCAGAGTCGTGATCTCGGAACGCAGGATCTTGCTAGCATTGTTTGGCGCTGCGTATCATTCAGAAGCAAGGAGATCGGGATGAATTTCCTCATAATGCTTTCATTTATGCAGCTCGCATTCAAATGTGAAAGGTAAGTACTTTCTGTCAGACTTGTTTTCAATACATTGATGTTCCGCTTATAGATTGAGCAGTATGACATCGCCGCCCACTTCATACAACAGCATCTACCGTACCCATGTCGCCCAGCTTCAATATGCTCCACTTTCCCGAACATTTATTGAATGGATAGCCTTTGGCAAGAAGTACACCCGACTGGCTGCAGGTGGATCGATATACCTACTAGTCCTTGTAGCAGGACTTGAATTGCGCTGGGAAGTGTCCAAGGCTGCCCATGATGTCGCCTATCTTGTCGGAGAGATGGTGAGGAATCCTAAGAAAGCAAAAGAAAGTGAGTTTCTATTCCATCAGTTGATTATGAGACGTCTAACTCATTCTTACTTTGATCTTTCAGTGCAGAGAACATTAATTACCCAGTCCATCATACCTACCATTGCCGAGATGCGCAAAGAATTACCGTTTGAAATCGAGATAGAGGGATATGAGCTGGTGAATTGTACGGACTTCATGGCTTCCGATAGCCTGTTCGATAAGCTCAAGATGAAGTGAGTTCTTGAGTTGTCTGACGCAGCAGCATCCTCAAGGAGCATCTTTCAGCTCACTTATGTTACCTAAACGTAGCAGCAAAGCCTGGTCTTCTTGCAAGAGTACAGTTGATGTGTCCATTGGGGAACATATCCTTCTCTCCTTGACGAGACATCCGATTGTAGGCGCATTTCCCACACCCACACCCTCGACACCTACCACCTCGTCCACAAGGTTATCCATGCCCCCATCTCCCCAGCAGGACCCCTCTGGTCCAGCTACACCCTCTCTTGCAGCACCCTCAACAGTGGAGCCCTCTCTTCACTTTGATATTACCACCGTTTGGACTACCTATAATCCTGGCTGCCAGGATAATCTTCCCAATCCATGTAGTTCTGATTCGGTTGAAAATGCCACCTGGACGCAAGCACAACGAAGAGAGGCTGAAAAGGGAGTGGCGGTCAAGGATGCGGTGCACTTACAAATGTTGGTAAGTGGATCATGCCAGTGTTCAAGCCAGTGGAGATGTAATTACCCGACATTCATTTGCAGCTAAACGACGACTTTTACTGTGAAGGCCACAAGAAGCATCCTGAGTCATATATTCGTATCGCCATGACATCATTTGAAGGGTATGTTTATATCAAACATTCCCCGTGTTTCTTTCTCACCTTCTAATCAATTGATCGATAGAGGGCTTGATATTCGCAACAATGATGGCACACTGATGGCATTTGTTTGCAATGCCATGCCCACCCACCTGAAAGCAACATTATCGGCCAAGCTTATCGCGTGCTTAGGAGATGATGATATCCTTGTTTGGCGACAAGCAGGAGATGAAACACCTTTTGAGGGTTTACATTTTTCATGGTATAACAGATACACAACCAATGTGAGTCCTCACATCAGTTCGTAATCGTAAACCCTAAAGGACTCAATAGCCAGCCTTCTAGGGCAAAGGTGCTCCGGTCAACATTCATCCCCGTGATTTGCAAAGATCAAATGTCACAAGAACCAACACATCACAGCTTCTACCCTACATGTCCAAGGACTTCGAATCGTACAAACAACTGTACGACGATCTGAGCATGGCATTCAAGGATGTGTTTATCTGGGTGGAAGATGTGGTGAGTTGTTTGAATCAAGGTTCTTTGGGACTGGTTGAGCTAAAGCAGAACCTGAAAGTTGCGTTCAAAGTTGCTTGATGAATATCAGGTCATGGTGGAGATTGTAGAATCGCTGCCAGGACAACCAGGAAGTATTGCGTCCCCGTTTGTCTCCTTCGTTCTGAACATCAATGTTCGTACACAAGGTCATCGTGATGTTGGAGATAAATCTCTCTGTCTGGTTCTCCCAATTGGGCAGTTCCAGGGAGGCGCTCTAGCTCTTAAGGAGCCAGGATTAGTTTTAGAGTTGGAAAATGGTGACTTTGCCATTTTCCAGTCAGATAAGGTCACGCATTACAACCTGGAATATGAGGGTCTCAGGGCATCTTTCGTACTTCAAAGCGATCGCGCTTTTGAGAGGTGGATGACAGGAAAGAATGGATGGTCCACCAGTCAGTATTATCACTAGAAGTATCTTTCAGCCCTATTGTACTATTGCTTTAGCTGATTCCGATTAATACCACTGTTTCTTTGGCGTAGACTGATTAAAGAGCTGCCGACGACATCGGAAGAAGGCTGTGATTGATGTGGTAAATATGCCGATCGTGCCCCGTGGATTTCCAGATCAGCAAGAATTGAGGTATTTCTTCGGACAAAGTGCCCAGGTAGGCGAGGAAAATTTTCTGTTCTTGTTCACATCCTCCAGTCTTCTGCTATCCACGCTGACCAGAATGCCTCTGTCCACCCGTGCCTCTGGCTCCAAAAAACGCCCCACCAGCCCATCCACTAAAGGCAGTGAGAGGCAAAGCAAGTCAGGGTTTTCCACCGCTGAAGCTAAGGCTCTCAAAGAACTTAAGGCAAAGAAAAAGGCCATTGAGGCTTCCAAGCTCGAGGCAGAGAAACAAGGTAAGTTTTTTCTTCTATTTTTTAACTACCATAGAAACAAGAACTACTATTTAAACCTCCCCAGCAAGCCGCAAGAGAACGGCAGCACTGCTTGCAAGAGAGCTTGATACAGATAATGAACGTGACACAGAGAGATCTGAGGAGGAGACTCCTCGCCCATCCAAAAGACTACGACGCCAAGGGGCGATGTACCTGGATAATTTGTGGAATGAAGACCAAGAGCCACCGCATGACCACAACGAGGAAGAGCAAGAACAGCAAGAACAGCAAGAACAGGAAAGTCGTGGTGAAGAAAGAGAGGAAGGCCAGGGAGATTCAGAGGCTGAGGCTGAAAATGAAGGAGAAGATGGAATCAAGAGCAGGGGAGAGGGGACCATGAACCACGATGGCAATGAGGTATTGTTCTTTAATAACTTGGAACTAATGCTAACATTATCTACTCTAACAGATTGTCGTGGGGCCCAGGGAGGAAGAAGAGAGGAAGAAGTCCATGCCTGCCTGTAACCGCCAAGGACAAAAAGTCAAACTCTCGACCTTCTCCACCCCCCGTTCCACTCGCATTGCCAAGCTCGGCCATGGGTTAGTGCGCCGTTTCGTCTCTCTCACTGACGCCTTTCCTTTGGCCATCCACAAGGAGGAGGTATGCTGGAATGCACTAGCAGAAGCTGGCAAGACGGACAAGGCTCTCAACACACTCTTGAAGGCTCTCGGGGAGGACCTGGACAAAAAAAAGAATTTGATTGACTACGTAGGTTTTCAGCATTACAAACTACATTTTACTGAATATGTATTATGATGTAGGCTTGGGGTGGAGCTACGCAGGTCCGGGGCGAGCTAGTTTCCAAAGCTCGTCTCGCTGTCCCTCATGCTTATGGGCTGCCTAGTGGCCTCAAGGGGGATGAGCTGGTCTCCTCTATCAAGTGGTTGGTAGAGGATGGGAAATTGTTGTACAGCGGTGTCAATATCAAGGCAAGTGAAAAAATCATTTCTTGAGCAATGTCTTGACTAGACAATAGGAACGTACCTGTGATGACGATGGGCCTTGGGCCCATCCGATCTTCCCCCAGCTCATCAAGGCCCAATGGTGGGGACAGAGAGGCGAGGGAACCAGGTTGGGAACTTCTGCCCAATCCAATCCATACCTCAACATACCCATCGCCCAACTGGCCTTAGTGGCTACGGCTGTAAGTTTATTCTATGATACTACTTGTTTTGTTACTGACATTCGACCTTGCAGGTCGACTGTGTCCTCACTGGAATGATCAATGGGGCAATCCTGGAGTTTAATGATTCCCTCTTTCGCACAAGGTAAGTGTTTTTCTTTTTCTGCAGTTCTTTTTCCAGTCTGATTATTAATTTAGGTGGGAGCACTACCTGGTTCTACTCAAAGAGTTCCAGACAAAGTGTCCATCATATCTTCAAATGATCCAGAAGAGAATCCAGGAGGAGATTGGGTGCGTCTTTTGTTTTCATTTTATGCTTAGTCTAACTTTGTCGCTAGTGTCCAAGCAGCTACTACCTCCACTTTGTCATTCGATTTCGCTAATTTAGAGGCCAAGGCCAAACAGAGAATTTCCTTTGATGATAGCGTAGCATAGTACAATAATGATTTCTCTATGCGCATTTCATTGAATATGCTTTGTGAGATATTTGTTTCCAAAGAGTGGACAATGGCATTAAAGAGCAAAGTCCTAGAAAAAAATTGACCTTTCCCTTTGGCGTCATTTTTATATGTATGGCCGGTAGTGATGTAGGCCTGTTTAAAGGTCTGCTTTATGGCACTCTTCAGTGCTATAGACATGCTATATGATGCTATTTAAATGGGGACTTTTGCCTTTTGGTCATGTGCACCATATGGTAGATATAGCAAGAAATAGCCAAACATAGTGATATATGGGGATCTATGGAATACATAATTTTTCCTGATGATCCTTGTCATACTTCGCCCACAAGACCACTTCGTCTTTGTGTGATCACTACGACAACATTCTTCTATCCACTCCTCGCCATCGTCCTCGCCGTCCTCGACAAGGATTGCTGCTACACACCGCAGTAAGCACCAGTGCATAGAACCCCCGTACTGACGACTCTGGTCCTCAGTTAACTTGCTCTCTCAGCGAGCCCTCTTTTAGGTTGTTTGCTAGCTGTTCTAGCACTCTCGTTCCTCGGTGCTTAACAATAATAGACTTGGTTAAGACCAGTCATAGAAAGGTAGTAGTGTAATGTATAACATACTACCATTTCAACATGTTGTGCACGGCATGATGATTCGGACTTGAACGGTAATGTACCTTGTCAGCCTTCAAGTTCGTCTCTCTCCAACGCACTGCAAGAAATTGTGATCAATCCATTTGGTGTCCATGGATGCAAAGGTGAGTATCGTGGTATCTGCAGACAAGCCCGAGTGTGTTTTCGGACTGCTACCCTTGTCGTGGATTGGTGGCATGATGTACAGCACTGGGAAAGAAGAGCAGTCGAACCAGTGATGAGAATAAGGAGAACAATCGCAGACTCCTGTGACGGTACTGATTCGGAAATTTGGTCATTGGAGGGGTTGTCAGTTGGGATTCGGAGAAGTGACCACTGCCATAGCCCATGTCGTGGGCACATCACGAGCACTATGATAGTAGTGTTGCATGGCCCGAGGGTAGTCCCAAAATATATCAAATAGATAGCGACTTGTTGTAGCAGTGCCCGGGAGCGCCAATATTTCCCCAACTCCCTCTGGATTCCGTTAGAATACCACAACTGTTAAGCACCGAGGAATGAGAGTGCTAGAACAGCTAGCAAACAACCTAAAAGAGGGCTCGCTGAGAGAGCAAGATAACTGAGGACCAGAGTCGTCAGTACGGGGGTTCTATGCACTGGTGCTTACTGCGGTGTGTAGCAGCAATCCTTGTCGAGGACGGCGAGGACGATGGCGAGGAGTGGATAGAAGAATGTTGTCGTAGTGATCACACAAAGACGAAGTGGTCTTGTGGGCGAAGTATGACAAGGATGGATACAATAACTAAACTGAGGTATCGAAGTACATGTGCTACTCTTTATATACCTAGCTAGTCAGGGCACGGACCATGTAATAGTGTCTACCCTAAAGTATGCTCTGAGGTGATGATGTATCGTGAGAGTGGTCAGTCAGCAGGGTCTAGGGTATGATGTCATGGTGACATCAGTAATCACGTGACCTAGAAGCGATAAGATAAGATAGATGCGTAGGGCGTCTAGATAAGATAAGATAACTCGTGGAGTGGTAAAGTGAGAGGAGTGAACCGTGTGGGAACGATGAGGGTTAGCTAAGGGGATAGCTAAGTCGCAGAGATCGCAACATCTCTGGACTGGATGAGTATCTTCTTCTAGGGATCGTGAATACAAACACGCCTCTTGAGTGGTGGCAAGACAACCGCCACACGTATCCCACGTTACACTGAATGGCTTTAGACTTTCTTTCCGTCCCAGGTTAGTCTGTTGTTCTAGTTGCAGCGTGACTCAAGATACTCAATCATGACTTCACAGCAACATCAACTGTGGTGGAACAAGTTTTCTCACAGGGACGACAGCTCCTTCACTTCACACGGAACCAACTCTCTCCATCCGCAATCCATGCATTTTTATGCCTTGGTGCTTGGGGAAAGTGTAACCTACTTACTGCGGAAGACTTTCTTGCTGCCACTATGAGCCGAAAGCGCAAGCAGGAGGGGAAGGGGACTGAGAATGATTAGGATGACATGTAGTAGTGCATTTTCGTCATCATCGTGCCAATACGTATGACTTGCATGCGGTACCCGTGGTGTTTACAGGTCGGTGCATCAGTAAATTCACCTAGTACTTTTCAGGCTTTTCGGCGCTATTTTCATGTCCTTTTTGGTGCTTTTGGTGCTTTTCATAAATACGCTGGAAAGCACCAAAAGTAGATCTCTCTACTTTTAGTGCTGCATTTCTGCTGCTTTCCATGCTTTTACGGCTTTGGATTGTTCTTTTTAGCTTCGCACCGTGCTTTTTACCGTTCAAACGATTCAGAAAGCAAACAAAATTTCATTAAAAGCAGTCGGTAAACTACCAAAAGCAGCAATAGTCAGATGGAGGGAGCGCCGAAAGCGCGAAAAGTACGGAGAGCACGGAAAAACTAGTCCGATGATTGGCTAATGAAATCACGAAGAGTGTCCATAATTGGGTATATGAGCAGCCTGATAGGCTCATGCCGGGTTAGAAGAACTGTTGAAAAATGGTATACGAGCCGCAATAGGCTCATGGCGGTGTAAAATCTGCGTCAAAAAAGGGTATAGGAGCCACGATAGGCTCACGGCGGGCGGAAACAGGAACGAGAGTTGTAGTAACGAGTGGTAGGAGGAAAGGAATGAGTGGTGAGAAGATAAAAAATGAGTGGCGGGAGCAAACGAGTGACGGCGGCGGGAGGAACGAGCTTGACGATACGACAGGAGCGACTGGTATCCTAAACGAGAATGTTATCATCCTGTCCCCGACTCAGTAGTGATTTGAAGGGCGAGACTCAGTACTTACACATCTGGGCCCGGGGATCGAGCACGTCTGGGGCTATAACGGAAGCACACAGGGCCTCGTCATCCCGGTTGGTGGCAAGGTACATCAGCGTCTCAGCAACAATGTCTCCCAGCACTTCGTCACTCCGCTTCGCGATTGACAATTGGTACGACCCAGTTTGACCGCCCCAGTTCTGGTGGGAGAAAGCACTACCTTTGGTACTCATCTTCCCGGTTGCCTGGTTCAAAGTTCGAGGTTGCTTCCTGTTGGTCCGAATGCCCCGGGTGGGGTGGACATCGACCTGAGCCTCTTGCGCCTCAGGCTCGTTCACGATAACGTCAAGTCGGCCCTCTTGAGCCAACTTCAACGCGCGTTCCAGCTGACAAACCATAGTTAGTCAGCTAGGTGAGAAAAAAAAATTATTTACCGCTGCTGTGCAAAGCGCAAGCACTCCCTTGATGCCATGATCGCATTTGGCCAGGAGATCCAGCCCTGGAACCTCCACCCACCCGATGGTATCTTGAACGTGCGTCGTTCCGAGAAGGGAGAGGATGAGTTGGGACTGGAAGGCTTTAGACTCGACAGAGGGGTCGAAATCCTGGTATGCGAATGCACAAAGGGTCAGCAGGTTAGTCGCCAGGTCCTCTTTAGTCATGCCCTCAGCCTCAGCATTCTCGTTAAGGAACTTGAGCACGACATGACCAGCTGCGTTGCCAATGACGTGTCGCCACCGAGTAAGGCGCTGAACCGCCTGATGGATCCCATGAGGTTAGTATTAATTTTTGCTGAAACAGTTTAGATGACAAGACCACTCCACGTACTAGATTATAAATGGGTCCACCGTGTTTCAATTTGGTGATTTCATCAAATGTAGGATAGACGACGCGAATGATGCGAGCGAGCACATCCTCAAGCTCAGATTCCTGGATGCTCCATATGCTAGCTTGATCCCCATACCACATGAGGACACTTGGCAGAACGTTCGTGGACCACTTGTCCTCAGGGTCGTTTTGCATGAGCAGGGGTAGGTCATTTTTGGTGGTTTTGACTCTAGGGGTGGATGCTCCCTTACGAGACCTCCTCGAGGCCACTGCAGGTGCGGCGTTCAGTGCGATCTCACCCTCACGTAAGTCACCACCGCTTTCCCCCCCCTCGGTTTTGATTTTCTTAATCGGGGGAACTTCTATGACAGCAATGGCGTTCTGTGGGACACGAGGTGAGTACTTATATAAGTTGGATAGGTGGCAACTTTCCTGTCGTGTGAGACAGCGTCTTCCCACCCGGTGAGACCTGGGCTGGTCAGTCTCCATTGTCTCCCCCTCACCATCATCTACATTCTACGCACCAAGTGACCTGTGCGGAACTGGAGGCATGCGTCGAGAATACATCCGATCCTGCCCAAATTGGAGGAATGAAGGTCCCCGCCGTGACTGTGTATTTGTCGTTACCGATCCAGACCTCGCAGGCTTTAGGGGAATGGATGTCGCGCGCATCTTGTGTTTTTTTTCCTTCACGTTTCAAGGTACCGTGTACACATGCGCCGTTGTGCGTTGGTTCGATCGTGTTGGAGATGCGCCAAATGATGACACGGGTATGTGGGTCGTCAAGCCTGGCATCACCATTACAAGACAACCCAAGATCGCGGTAATACACACTGACGCCATTTTCCGTGCTGCCCACCTCATTCCCGTTTACGCATCTGCCCCTCCAATACCCCTTCAAGGAATTCCCCCGAATCGGTCATACGACCATTTCCGCCTCTTCTACGTCAACAAATTCGCCGACCACCATTCCTTTGCGACTGCTTTTTGAGTCGTAACCTACTATGATCGCTATGAATAACTTTCGCTCTCCGGGCCGGGTCACCAAGAGCACACACCTTCCAATTCGTGCGTATACAAGACATTGCCACTGAATGACGTGCTAACACAATGGTTTACTATTCTAGGCATGGTACCGCTACTTGGATTTGAATGTGCCAGTACGCGGGCTGGCAGAGCTCATCCGAGGCATCCTACTAATGCCGGCCGTCACTGAGACCTGTTTGACGGGCTCATTTATCTTCGCGCGCCCAGACTCGGACTCTCGGAGTACCATCCCTCCCCTTCCAATTCCACCCCACTCCAAGACCCATTTGACGGGCTCATTCATCTTCATGCGCCAGGAGTACCCTCCCTCCTCTTCCAACTCCAACTCACTCCAAGCATATGAGACCCGTTTGACGGGCTCGTTTATGTTCACGCGCCCGGAGTATCCTCCCTCCTCTTCCAACACCACCCCACTCTGAGACCCGTTTGACGGGCTCATTCATCTTCGCGCGCCCAGAGTACCCTCCCTCCTCTTCCAACTCCACCCAACTTCAAGCATACGAGCATCAAGAACGGGTTCGTTTATCTTCACGCGCCCGGAGTACCCTCCCTCCTCTTCCAACTCCACACCACTCCAAGACCCGTTTGACGGGCTCATTTATCTTCGCGCGCCCGGTGTACCCTCTCTCCTCTTCCAACTCCACCCCGCTTCAAGCATATGAGCATCAAGACCAGTTTTAACGGTCTCATTTCTTTTCGCGTGCCTACCCTCTGTCGTCTTCTGTAGCGCTAGTAAATATCATTATTCCTAAATTAGTTAGACTACCTTGTGTATTGCTTTTCGGCTGAAGTAACTACTTTTCGGGTTTTGGTGTCGTCATTGTACTTTTATGTGATTTTTGGTGCTTTTGGTATCTGTGCTTTTATGCTCACGAAAAAGCACTGAAAAAGCCCGAAAAGCACTGAAAAGTAAGTTGTGAATTTACTGATGTGTATACCCATACCCGTTGCGGGTATGGTGTTGGCGGGTATGGGTATGGTGTTGGCCTTCCGACCCACGGTATGACCCATGCGGAACCCTAGTGCTTAGCAAGGGCGTCGAGGGTTGGCACGAGTACTGCCAACCCAAACGAGAGTGCGTTTAGTCTCGGGAGCCCACAGGGGCCAGTGGGACCTCAAGGTATTTGCACCTAGTACACATATAACCACACATCAGCAAATCAGCAAGTTTGGTACAGAGGTACAGATGTACAGACAGTACAGATTTTTCACACAGCAGATACAGCTCATACAGCCCCACAGACTGTACAGATTTTTCATAGAGCAGTACAGCCTTACAGACCTACAGATAATACAGATTCAAGTTGTCAGTGGCTTCTGAGTTCAAACTATACTACCAACTTCAATTTCTTCAAAAGTATCTTCATTCCATTCGAACTTGCTACTATAGTAAACTTGAAAGGTGGCACCACTGGCATCAACTTGAACTTTTGTCTTAGATTTACTCACTGCCATTGGCAAGTGCCACAGGCTGGTGATTCCATCAACTAGTACTTCAACCAACTTGGACTCCGACTCAAGTTCAAGTTAGCTTGCCAGTGAGGGAAGTTGGTAGTACTCAGGCTAGTGGTACTAGTAATTGATGTCCGAGTCTCCAGAACTTGAATGATAGTAGAGAACATATCCACCCGATTCCACCGTTCAACTTTGGGCTAGTACTAATATTCCGGAACAGTTCTGACGTGTCTTTAGTTACGCCACCTGATACGACATCACTTCTCCTTGTTCACGGTCACTGGTACTAGTCTGCGACCATGAGAGATGTGTACATCCTCCGAGTCGTGTGAGGACTGGGGACCGACGAGTCACAGAAGACCGACGAGTCACACAATTGATTGAGCATTAGCATGAGAGACAAGTTGCAAGGAAGTAATCCCTGGTAAGGGATAATTACGGTCCATGCCAAAACTCGTTGCATAATCATGAAGGAACGGATCACGATAACATTCGACGCTCCAAAAATGTTCGTAAGTATCATGATCAATGCTCCGAGTCAACTCATCAAGAAGCTCCGAACCGGATCTCGGAGTGAACGTTCAGCGCTCATGGTTGGGCACATTACGTTCTTAGTTAGCGGCAACGGCCACTTCTGTTTGCAAATTCTTCTCCGCCAAGCTAGCGGAGGCCGTTTGGCTAGAGTTTCGAGCTTCGCGTCATTCATGTCTCCACTTTCCGTTGGCCGACTCCGATCCAAAGACTGTTGTCGTACGTCCCTATGGATAAAAATAGAGATTGAACCTTCCCTGCTTGTTTTTAATTGGGTCTTACCTCTCTTTACTTGTAGTACACGAGGGCAGCCAGGACAGCCAACCAGTAAAACAAGTATGTTGGCACGCTGCCCACTGAATCATGACACAGTCAATAACATGATTAAGAAGAAAAACCACTCAACCGTCATGCTGTTTTGCCAGCCAAGGCGGCATTGAACACGGCCCAACTGCTCAACTCGGCATTGCAACAATAGATGCCAAACGTTGCCACGGACGTCATACGACCCGGGACCGGTTCCGCCAGTGTCGTCAGAAGCGGCGCCGATGAGTTTGATGTAAGTGTTTCGCTCAAAAGACCAAGCCGGTCATGCAAATGAGGAATATCTTGAAGGCTGTTCGATGTATTGGGGTCAATCATCAAAGCTGAAAGGCCCCGAGTCCTCAACACTCGCTTGTTCGGCTGCCAAATTGGTAGATGACGAACCCGCACGTAAGACCACAGATGATGTCGACGGTGGGGCAACGGGTATAGACGTGGCAGGTACTGAGAGGGAAACGCTGCCTACGAAGATTCGATACAGTCGTAACAGTGTCAGTGCTGCCTTCTTTTTGACAAATGTCTGCGAAGTCCTGTGGCACGGTCCGGTGGGTCAAATGCGAAAAAAAAGAGGCAATGAACTTCCACGCGACATTACACGCCGTGCTCTCCCAGCCCGAGCAATTCTTCTCCTCCGCTTCCTTGCGTACCACGCTCTCCCTAAACGTCTGCACCCGCTTTCGACCCTCCTCGCCGATCTCCTTGATGCGTTCCACGACCGACTCTTCCTCCACGGCGAGAACTGACTCAGCGGCTTGTACTCTCTCCGCAAGAGGCTCCGAGCCGACACCGAGCCGACCGCGCTTCTCACCCGACAGAATCTGAGGCTAAGCTCCGACGGCGATCGAGGGCTCGCCCTCGCGCTGC
>JBBPOT010000020.1:0-37805 GCA_038091595.1 Leccinum subatratum | reverse complement strand
TGTGGAGGCGCTTGTCGATTACATATATGCCACACTCGGAATCTCGACTACTTCTTTCCTTCCGCCACGATACCAGAAAATGGTCGAGAAATTGATGAGTTGGACGAGTTGGTGCATTGGATCATGTCCCGGTGCATGGCTAGAATGTCGACGAAGTAACCGGGATGCACATTATGAAGCGTGCCCTCAGAGCGGATTAGACCCTTGGGTGATGTGGTCCCACTCTCTCAACTACGGGCACTACCGCCACTGGTTCCAAAGTTTGGTCGTAAGGCCGACTCGCGTCTTTCCGCTCAAACATCTTTTTCGACAAGGAGCTGTATTATGCCCTACGATGAGTTAGCACGATTTGAAATTACCATATATAGACTATTTTTTTGGAGGAGCTGACACACATTTTGTGGTGCCTTCCACTTCGACTAGTGGAAGATGTTACTTCCATCTTCTGGTGGGACTCTCAGACACTCCTTTTTCACTCACCGCATTGATAACGAGCTTGTGCATGCAAGCGGGGCCAGCAAGGAATATCGCCCCACTCTCAGTTACGGCGGTGGCACCAGCGCCAGTTATGCTGATACTCACCGCCGTCACGATAGGCGAACCCATCCAAGGGTCCTATCTCCGACTCCCCCGACATCGGACACCAATATCAAGGCTGGTCACAATGAACTCACGGGCTCAATTCCCACCTTGAAGCATAAAGGCGGCTCTCGTCGTCAGAATCGCGACGACGGCCTGAATGTTGGTGCGATACTGTGTTTGACTACCCCGGTACTATCTAACTGCATCAAAATCTACCAATAGTGAAATGCAACAAGATAGTCTCTCAAGTCCAAGACCTGGTCCAGCCTGGACGCAATTTGGTAAATAGGGTTCACTGATTACATGCCTTTCTTGGCTGATCGAAGTTGGATAGAGATTCGACAAGATAAAACCTCGAGAACACGCATTCATCTTGGAAAAGCTCAAGGATCTGGAAATCCGCTCTAGGTGAAGCAGCGATTTACTGAATCGATTGAAATCTGACTCGCTTCTGCATTAGGCCGACGTATTTCCGCGATCTCGAACAGTTTATCGTCACCATGCCCCACGACACCCACGAAGCCCTTGTCGTTCCATTCATCCAAGCAATGAATCTCGAATTTGCAAAAGCGCCCCTCTCACGGGGGCCATACACGATTGCCGTAGAGGTCGCGCCAAGCGCCACCGTGGATTGCGGAGATAGCAAATTTGTACCCGACCTATGCGTACGAATTTTCTCCATGACTGGTGGGGGCGACATAACTGCTATGCGCGAGTTTTTTTTCCTCGAGACTGCATTTTCGCAGTCCGAGGCGGACGTGATGAAGAAGCTCCACGCCTACGTCGAGCATCATCCCCAAACGATAGCCGTCCTCAAGATCAAAGTTAAAGAAGCCCCGTACACCGCACCATCAAAGTCGCCCTCATCGGGCGTGGCGAAGCGTTTTATAGGAGGACCCGTCCTCAGCGAGGAAGAATTCAGGCCCTCAAGAACGCCTAACTCCTTTTTGGTCATCCGCGACGACATCACTTGGATTAACGTCACGGAGGTGGAGTTACAGCTTTGGCTCCGTACCGGCGGGGCACCGATTGACTTCCAAGTCAATCCCGACGACGCGCAAACCGTTTTTGCAACTGGTGTTAGTTTTTACGTCCAGCGGGTTATACCCGATTTTGATCTCTCATTACCGCAGACCCTGTACCCCACTCGTTCCACTGCCGCTTTAGACGCCTTGTTCGTCCAGATGATGCAAAAATTTAAGGAAGTTTTCACCCAGTATGTCGAGAAGGCGTTGGAGTCCGATGAACCATCTGGCCCGGTTCCAGACTCGGACGACCTTGACGACGAAGAGAAGCAGAACTGGCTGGACGACGTGTCCTCGTGGGTTCCAAGGAACCCTGTATTCAACTGGCGTTACATTTCTTCTCGACTCGTAACAAGCATGTGGAAGACTGCCCATTCCCGCTACAAGGATTGGCACACCGGCCTTCCTAAACGCCCTCTCGACAATGACTCCGACTCGGATTCGGGTGAGGGAGATAGTAGGCCTGCCAACGGACCCGGCCTTGTGAATAAACGATTGCATCTAGGTTAACGGCTGCAGGTACGTTCGCGTCTTTAAACCACGCCGTGGATGCGCTCACGCCTGAAAAGATCAACCGGCTCGAAGTCGCTCTCGATTAAGGAGGGTGCCAAATACTTTTCACTCGTTGTGTGGTTCGCTTTTCTGAAATTTATTCAGTTCGTGGCCGATTCCATTCCATTCTTTCTTTCTGTGCTGTTGTACCACCCCTCGATACACGCCGTTATACTGATAGCTTTGTCATTTGTGTACGCTTTTCTGTGCTTGCCTTTATGTTCAACGGTAATCCTCTTTGTATTGCTAGTACACGTTTCTCTCCCTTTTGTTGTTTGTCTGTTGTGCTAGTACACCTTGTAGAACCAGGACACTTACGAGAATCCACTTTGTTCCACTACGCAGTGCATGGAATTTATTTTGTTTCTTCAATGTCGCAGCGAATGGAGGTGTAGTCAAGGGTGCGTACAATCTATGAAGTAAAATTAGTGCTGACCCGTTCTTCCGCGTCCTTCAATCGCGGTTGATTACAACGATTTTGTCCTTGAAGCATTTGTTTTCTCTCCTGCACGGTCGTCCAGGGAACTCAAGTACAGAAGATCATTCCACAATGCGCAGTCAAGCCGAACCCACTAGCACAAGGACCTCTTCACGACGCTCAACTCATCCACGCTCTTCGACAGTTTTCACGTCCACGTCTCAAACCTTCTCTCCTCGGCAACCCAAAGTCACCAGGAGCCAACTTCGCAGCACTCGCAACCACATCCAAGTAAGTGGATATACTTGCCCTAGATACAACTAATGCTTCAATATACCGTTCTCGTTCAACCTCAACATCGCAGAAAATTGAATTGTAGTCATGGACTCGTGGGTGTCTATACTAGTCTTTGGAGTGGAACGGGTAGTCGAGGTCCGTGGTTCGTAGTTCGTTAAATGTTCATTTTGTTGGTCAACCCCTCTCCGAATTCTTGGTGCTGTGAAAACAAAGAAATCATCTCGTCAGTCTGTCATGCAGCCCACCCAGGTCTTCCCTCCCCTCTCCCAATCACGGTCTGTTTGGCTATATTCAGAGTCAGATATTTCACTGGAAACTCTCTTTCAATGGTGGAACTCCGAGAGCTGGGAGAATATCTGTGTCTAGCTGGGGCTGTGATTGGGTGAGATATTTGCTACTAATATTTTATCGCGTCGCATGCTCACTTGGAATATGTAGACGGACCGGATTGATGGATGCCACAAACACTTTGCACACGAGCTCCAGAGTTATGGCGTTCGCACCTTCTCGGTGAAGGAGATGGCATTCAACATCCTTAGACTCATGCATCCCCTCCTCTTCAGCATCACACAGGTTGCACTAATTCGTGCCAACCTGAATGGTGGATTGGATCGTCTACCAGACTTAGCTGAGTTCACGACTCGCATTCACCAAAGCTTGAATGTAAAGAGCGAGCTCCGACGCGCCATTGTCAGGGAGAATGCTCTTGACTTCAAGAACATTAACGGCGTTGAAGGCGAAAGGATATTGCAAACCGTCAACGTTATTCCTCACGAGTTCGACTTCCCTGGAGCCTGTAAGTTCCCCTGAAGAACTCAATAAACTTCGAGGTGTGATCGACTGGAAAAAGTCATCGTCATCACTTGATTTGCTGAAGTTGGTCCCTGGGGAAACTCGTGCATGAGATGGCTTGGATTATGGGTTTCATCCAGTAAGTGTGACTCGTAGTACGTCCTTGCTACTGCCGAAATTAACGCATGAAAAGTAGACGTTGCACTACCCACTTTATCGTGCATGCAATCAAAAGCAAGGACAGTTGTCGAAGTGAACAGTGAAATTCTTATATGTTCATATGTAGATAATAATCATGTTCGAACATTGTACACACTGGCAGCTACGATTGTGATCCACGATGATGTCGACGACCGTTTTGCTAAAAATGCACGGACAAACGCAGGACGTGCAACATGGACGTGGTCGAGGACCGCGTTTTGATGCGCTACAATATGAGCCGTGAGCACAACTTCAATGATAAGTCACGAGAAGTCGCTGAGGACGTGTGTCTGGCGGAGTGCATGGACAAGATGTACGACAATCTAGTACGGCATGTGGTGGTGGGGCAGTACCCAGTGAGCGCGAGGCTCGAGGCTCGAGCTCAGTTTACTTTGTTCGATTTACACACTGGCAGCATCGAACACAAGCTTGATGGAAGACTTTGTGGTGGTCATTAAAACGCGATCGAACAATATTGAAGTCGCTCGCTTCACGTGCTGACCCCTTTCCTAGTAAATAAGACCACACCTCGTATAATTATCCACATTAGTATTATTTGTTCTTGTGTTAGATTTCAAACTTGTAAACGACCACCTGCAACTTGGAAGGTAACAAGTTTATTTGACTCCGTCCACCGTTCCTACAGTCAACTTCATCAGGTATCGGCAGGGCAGGGACTGGATTTGCACCCTTATTGACTACGCAGGTCGGCAGTTGACAGTAAGTGATGTCGCCTAATAATTGGATATCATAATTATATTTATGCACACAAGGACTTGAAAACTTCCGACATAGCTCTACACCGTTTCGAATGCTATGAAACACTCGTCCGCCAAATCTGATTTTTTTCTTTTCGTACCTCTTGTTATTTGACAGCGACATTTTGCGCTCTAGGGCTGCCTTCGACGGTAGTGCGATATGAGTGGTGCTCAACCTTATCCAACTCTTGTTGGACCCTTCCTGACTCAGTGTACTACAACGACTTTCGTCAGTATCGAAATAATGGAGTCTGCCATGCCACTTCTACGGAGGTATTCATTATGCGCAGCTTCAATCATTGGTACACTAATTCATCTACCCTTAGCCGCGATTACTCCAACGAGCGTCATACTGAGACTTAGATCGAAGTGGATACGGCGAAGTTGACCCGGCAACCTGCGTTCAACTCTTTCTATTCCCCCACCCCACGAACATATTACTAAAGATTCTCTAGTAGAGCACTCCGTTGACATCGAGATCGGACAGACACCAAGGTCGAAGACCAAGCTCTTCTGTGAAGTTTTATGGATTGGTTTTGCGGCTTTCTATCCGTCTGCGAGGGGTTGATTCATTTGTCCGCTAGGAGCAACCTAACAGTACAGGATTCAGCAAAGTCTGAATCTGTTGTCGGACTCACTTCCTCTTTAAAGCGCCTACAGCTCATCTTATAAGTTCTCAACATGTGGAAACCGATGAAGGCTCCTCGGGTCGCTCTTCCAGCTTTGCTGGATGACACTCGTGCCAGTGTTGGTGCGGGTAGCCTTCACCTGCAAGCTGATATAAGAGCAAGAGTTATCCGAGTCTGATTCGGTGCACTCGTGCGTGCTCTTATGTTCGGTACGCTATCATGATTAAGCTTTTCTATCAAACACACTGGTAGATTCAATATTCAAGGCTCATCATTAGCTCTTGTTCTCTTCGAGGTCTAATCATACGGATGGAATTCGTGCTGGTGTCATGGTAGGTGTGATTGTGCTTCGAGCTGCCCAGATCTCACAATTCTACGATCTTCTTTTGGTTTTCGTCAAGTTGGAGTCGTTACCTCTTTGCTTCCCCTGGGCCCATCTGTGTCTCGCGACCAGAGGCTATCAGGAGCCCTTCAAAGCCATGTTCGAGACGATGACGTTCCGTCACATACACATACAATCCATTCAACGATGGACCGCCCTACAGCCCTGTGCTCCTCAATGCGTCCTTATGAATCCCATGGCTGTGTGACCTTTATTCCGAAGACACAGCTGCTCTTTTTTTACCCGGACATTGTAAGGCATATCATTTGACTCTGCGAACATGAAGACTGATGCCGAAGGCTCTCCGACGTTGACCAAGGTAATACTGCCTCTCGTTTTCTTGGAGATTGTACATGCTGTCCAGGTCATTGCAAGGGTCCCAGGCTAAGCTGAGACAAATTCTCAGCGCGACCTGTCGTCCTTCAAATCTCATATCTACTCAAACGGGGAAGACCTCTAGATCTGCGCTGCCGAGTCTTGCGTCGACATTCAACCTTTATGATACCACTTTTTTCGCTGGGACTCAGGGCCGTGATGGCTACAAATTGAGCTGTCCTTCCGGCTCAAGCTGACTTCCGCATACAGATCCAATCTCAAATCTTAGATCTCAGATTTCAGATCTGAGATCTAATCTAAAGACCGGCCCTTAAGCGGATCGCTGTGACGGTCACAAGTGACGGATCACGTTTAGATATATGTGCGTACTGTGGCATTTGACAGCGTTTCCGAATGTCTTTCGCAATGAAGCCAGGATCCCCAACGATCAGTCCATCGACAACGTTTGCGCTCCTTCCCGGGGAAAAGTCACCTGTACTCCACACTATACCTTATAATGTCCAGGTATCGGATCGTTGTCCCCCACCTGTGGAGACCGACTTTGCCGACTCACCCGAAAGGTTCATCACGTACTATGACTCTCTGCGGAAAATTCCTTCGATGATGGTGAGTCATTTTTAGGTGATCAATAATATTAATATTTACTTATAATGTATTTTTTATTAGACGTTCTCTCCTATCCCAAATCTCCAGCCGTTTGAGGGCATGTTGGAACAGTTCAAAGCAGCCCTGGAAGAAAAAGCGGGGATGGTAAAATCACTTCTCCATATCCAACAGTTATGTGAAGAGCGTGAGCTGCTTCTGCGTCGTTACCTTAGCCAGGAGGACATCGAACGGCTGGTATCCGAGAAGGATCCGGTGAAGGATGCTGCGACCGTTGGTGCTATGTATTTCCACGCAGTTTGGGAGCACAATTTGAGGTCGTTTGGTACCAACCTGAGTTTTTGCCGTGTGAGTCCATTCTCAGTAAGTCACCCCTCTGCTAACGATGACTGAAGGTATGAGTACTGTCGTTTCTCGTCTTCCCCATAATTCTTATTTTATTCTTTGATCCCCTTGGGGTGGAGAACAGTCTTTCGTTTATCAAAAATCATCGTGTATTAGGTAGTGTACTAATACTTCAAGTTGTTTCATTTACTTAAATAATTTATGTCCCCTTTATTTATGTCCCCTTTCGATTCTTTTCTTCCGTGCAGCTCAAATACTTGTTACAATAGAGTTCTGTAGCTTACGTTGTGTTGGAATACCACTCGAGCGCAGCCACAGCACTTGTTGGCAGAAACCCGTTAGGCCATTATTAAGTCTGCAAACCGAATGTGACAAGTTACTAGGACAGCCGAAATTGCCCTACACTCGTTTCATTAATTGCCCTCAGCGCCCGAAAGATAAGGATTGAACAGGAAATAGGCAGACACATGTGGCACGACACCACACGAAGCTCGAATTGGATTAGTAACGAGGCGCTGAGATAAGCGAAAACAACAGGAACTGTCAGAGTTTGCGCCAAACAAAATCAAAATTTCAGAAAATATTCATAGGCTCGTCGCAACGCGTCATGGTGTATCGAAAAATCAACGCTGACATGAGACAATGTGTTCTTAAACTCCTCGAGAAGGGCAAGGAGAAGGTCACTCAGTGTCAACCGTTGGGTCAATTGAGCGAACACGGTCCAAGTCACTGCAATAAGCTTCGAAATTGGGTAGTGTTGTCGTCTTCACTGTGTCACAGCCCATGATGATTAGGATATATTTTCAAATAGTTATAACGAGTGTGAGGGGACGAGAGAGCAACACAATGACTTTCTGAAATTTTTGAATTTTTGAATTTGTTTGGCGCACTCGGCATGAATTTCTGAAACGATCTTGAAACCAAGGTGGTACTATGTCCAACACCATTCTCACGAACACATGTGTCTGCGGTCGTACCTTTACTGATCTTGGAGGTTTCACTAGGCACGAAAAAAGCTGCCGCAAGGGCAAGAAAAGATTATCCACCGCCCTTGCGAGGGCAAAGGAAGTCTACCAAATCAAAAAGGCAAGACTATCACTCTCAAGACATGCCAGCGCCAATGAGGATTCGACTACTAGTGGTTGCCAAGACAAGCAAAACTCAGAGGACGGCGGCGAAGCCAACGAGAATGTATTTCAACAGGCATGCCAGTACCGCTGAATTTTTTCTACATTATCTAAAATGTTGTGCAGGGTGTTCCCTCTTCTTCGCGCACGCATGGACCATCCCCAGTCAACATTAATGAAGCATGCAACTCAGACGTTGCTGACTGCCTTGAGGTATGTTCTGGCTTTGAACGAGCACCATCAACGACACTGACTATGTCTAGGATGATCTACCTCTGGCGCAACGTCGGTCTCGTAGACATCGCCGACTACCGGCTCGCTTTCGAGACACGTTACCTGAACCGCTTCCGCCTCTCCCTCCTTCGGAGTTGATCGTGGACCCTCCCCTGCCAACAGAACCAGAGCATCACCAAGCATCAGACCATGCGAAACGGACCCACTTAGGAACGATGACCACGCCATCCAGCTCATCTGCTTTGTCCACCTTGTCCCGTCCGCTACTCAAAACCTTCAAAACCCTGATGAATAGGTTCGGTCTATTCCGTGCTTATAGTACTACGCAGACTCTTCCTTTGCACGATCCCGATGACCCATATTCGGTGGAACATATACTGCAACCGTCTTCCCACAGTACTCAGCATTCGAATACGAGCTTGAATCCATTCCGCCCTTACCCGAACGAGAATGCGATGCGCTTGGGCGACTGGTATTGGAATCAAGGGACCCAAAAATCGAGGGAGAATTTTAAGCAGCTCCTTAGCATCGTCGGGAACCCTGCGTTTAATGCTACCGACTTGCGTGGGGTGGCATGGGATTCTATTGATAGGGAACTCGGGGATCATGATTCCGATGCGTGCTCTGACACCCCTGAGTGGTTGAATAGTGACCGCGGGTGGAAATCTTCTCCGATCACCATTTCCGTTCCCTTCCATAATCGCTCAGCCAACCCGGGGCCAAAGTCCTTCACTCTACAAGATTTCCATCACCGCCCTCTTATTTCAATACTCAAAGAGAAGATCACAGATCCCGTCCAGGCTGCACACTTCCACTATGAACCATACGAATTGCTTTGGCATCCGCCTCATAGGAAGAGGGATGTAAGAGTGCATGGAGAGCTTTTCACCTCCAGTGTATTCCTTGATGCTCACAAGAAATTACAAGAATCACCCTCGGAACCTGGTTGTGACTTACCTCGAGTGGTCGCCGCGTTTATGTTTTGGTCAGATGCGACCCAACTTTCCACGTTCGGAAGCGCAAAACTTTGGCCACTTTACGTTTATTTCGGCAACGAATCAAAGTATCGCCGGTGTCAACCATCAAGTAATTGCTGCTCCCATGCTGCTTATTTTCAGACGGTACGTGATCACAGTCGAGACACATCCTTTTATATATCTCACTAGTTTGTTACTGCAGCTCCCTGATGCCTTTAAAGATTTCGTTATTAGCCATTCGGGAGGGAAAAGTTTGAGTGATGTTCTCATGACTCATTGCCACCGAGAATTTTTCCACGAACAGTGGAAAGTTCTTCTGGATGAAGAGTTCATCAGGGCTTATAGACATGGTGTTGTGATCACCTGTTGTGACGGCTTGAAGCGCCGTTTTTACCCTCGAATTTTCACTTACTCGGCCGACTATCCGGAAAAGTTAGCTTCGAGATCACATCCTTTCAACCACTTCACTGATTTTTTTAACAGAATACTCATAGCATCCATACGCAACCTGGGCACCTGTCCTTGTCCTCGCTGCACGGTAACATTGGTCATGGTTCCGAATCTCGCGACTGAGAAAGATACAGAAGATCGGCAGCTACTTGCCCGACATGACAATCTTGATCGTATCGAGGCAGTACGGCTTGCACGAGATCTCATTTATGGTGATAATTATGCCATTACAACGCCTCAAGTCGAAGCCCTTCTGAAACCAGAATCATTGGTCCCGACATTGGTACGTGACCTTCTAATACGAGATTCCATAAATGTTTTACTATACTGAATGCCGTCGTGCAGAACGCGTTCTCGGAAAAATTGTATCCTTTCGGTTTTGATCTTTTTGTCATGCTAGTGGTGGACCTCCTCCATGAGTTTGAGCTAGGGGTTTGGAAAGCCGTCTTCATGCATCTCCTTCGCATGCTTGAATGTCTAGAAGAGAGTAAGATACATGAGCTTGATCGCAGGTACATGTTCTGTCTGGATGTATTTCATGCTATTCGCTCATACTCACGTTTAGATATCGCCAAGTCCCGACATTTGGGCGGGATACCATTCGCCGTTTCTCGCGAAATGCGTCGGAAATGAAGAGAGCTACAGCTCATGACTTCGAAGATCTCCTTCAGGTCGGTGATATGGACCTGCCAGTGTTCGGTTTAATCTGACAATCACCTCAGTGCGCCATGCCTGTCTTTGATGGATTGTTTCCCGAACCACACAATTCATCAATATTGAGGCTTCTTTTTGTTCTTTCGCATTGGCATGGGCTTGCAAAGCTTCGGATGCATACTGACGAAACTCTCCAGATTTTGGACAACGTCACTATATCTCTTGGGGGAGAACTTCGCGCATTTAGTACTCAAACAAGTCCTGCTTTCCAGACCCGTGAACTGAGGCGTGAGGCTGCGTGTCGCCAACGCCGCCAGCAACAGTCCCAGTCTCGTAAATGCTCATCAGCTCAAGCAGGGTCACGTCGACCAAAAACATTCAATTTACAAACGTACAAGCTGCATGCCCTCGGCGACTATGTGTCCACCATCAAGAGGTACGGCACTACCGACTCCTATTCAACACAATTGGTGCGGAGTTCATTTGAGTCCCACATGTGCATTCTCATTTCTGTCCGTTTACAGGGAGAACGAGAACATCGTGTTGGGAAAGGAAGATTTCTTCGCACCAGTCGCAAAGATTTCGTTCGTCAACTTACTCAAATCGAAAGGCGCCAATCACGCATACGACGGATTCGAGAGACAGTAGACAGTGATGCTGTCCACCAGACGACACTTGATCCTCTACCTAAAGACCCCAGGGAACGTTACCAGGTCGGGAAATCGCAAAATTGCCCCCTGGATATCTCAGCTTTTTGCCGGCAAAATTCTGATGACCCAGCTGTTAAGGTAACTGGCGTTCTGACGGCATGCTGTTTCAATGACATCAAATAATTTAGGACTTCGAGTTCAAACTTAAACACCATTTACTACCTCGCATTGTAGAAATTCACGCAACAAGCTCGGCATCCGATGGCGATACGAATCCGGCGCTTATGGCAGGGCTCAATGATGGCTTCGGCGCGCTGCCCGCCGACCCTAACCATGTCATACTCAAAAACAATCGCATTTACCAACATCACGTTCTTCGAATCAACTACACGACATATGACGTACGTCGTGCTGATGATATTTTCAACCCGAACACCGAGCACCGTGATATCATGCTGCTTCACCGCTTAGAGTCCGGGGAGGATCGCCATCGGTTCTGCTATGCTAGGATCATCGGGGTATACCATGCTAACGTTCAGTATATCGGGCCGGGTATGAAAGATTACCTCCCGCGGCGGATGGATGTCCTGCATGTGCGGTGGTTCGAGCGGGTACCGCAAGAAGACGTACATGGACTCGAGGCTTTGAAGTTTACGGAAATGGGCGACCCTGCTACTTTTGATTTCGTGGACCCTGCAGATGTGTTGCGTGGTTGCCACCTCATACCCGCCTTCAAACACGGAACACTACTACAACGCGAACATGCCCCAATGTCGCCCGCTAGCATCGCCCGAGATTCAGAGGACTGGAATTACTACTACATCAACAGGTACGACAGGTCTGCTCGTCTGTGGCTCCTGGCTTACACTAGCGTTAAAGATTCGTCGATCGAGACATGCTTATTAGGTATCATTGGGGTCTTGGAGTCGGGCATACCTATTCTCACGTCCCAAGCTCCGACGACGAGAGCACATTTACTGCGACTGTAGATCGCCCATTGGCAGCTTCGCAAGTCTCGTCTCATTCTCAAGATTCTGTAGGGGGAAGTACTAGCAACCCCGAAGTTGACTCTGAGTCGGATGATTTTGTACTTCCTCATTGGGATGGTGAGGCAGAATTGGAGTGGGAAGTTGAACTAGCCGATTCTTCTGAGGAAGAGGATGATGATATTCGAACGATGTATGCGTTGTATGATGATGGCGTTGACTCAGATTGAGCATGCAATTGTAACAAGTATACATATTCCCCAACCAATACATGCTCTGTACGACACTTCGAGAGTTCCCTGAGGCTCGGACTTTGGGCTGCTTTAGCTATTTGAATCCGACTTCATGTGTCGTGTTACTCTTCAAACCGTCTTCACCCGGCACCGACGCATTCGAAGAAAATAGTTACAACATCGAGTGCGGAGCAGAAAAGATTCCGGATGGTCCGATCGAGGAATCCCGTGTCTTCTATAACGTCCTCCTCAACAAGGACAGAGTCAACAGACGTCTCAGCCTGAGGTTTGTCTTCTCTCTCTCTCACCAGGTCTAACACCGCCTCACGACGTTGCCCTAGGCATGACTAAGCACGTCTTCGAACGCGTCCGAGTCAACAACTTGAACTCTGCCATTCGACGCGTCCGCACATCATCTGACAACAACCAAATCATGCTCGCCAGTGTCAACTAAGTCGAGGATATGCACGAATCAGACATATGTACCGGATGCGGACTCCAGAAATTGTAGGAAATGAGTGCGTGTTGTTCTGATGCATCACCAGCGACATACTCTACCTTTCCCTTACAGATCGTTCACCTTTTTCAAGACCCGGTGCGCCAACCCCAAGGGGTGCACAATCCTCCTCCACGGCCCCTCAAAGGACATTTTGAAATAAGATCGAAGGCAACCCCACCGTCGCCGTCGCGCGCAATATCTACCTCCGCTGTTTTGTACGAGCGTGCGCGGGACATTTCTATCGTGTTTGAGACGGCCCTGCTGAACGGCCACACTTCGACTCCCGCCACACTTATTCATGCTTTCGCTTGCAGATGATGCTGATGGCCATCTCGGCTGTGCCGCCGCTGGGAGCAAGGAGCGGGATGTGGGGACTCGATCTCCGTGCTCACGGAGGAGTCAGGGCCAAGCATGTGTTCGGGCAGCGTTCGTGAGGCGTTGACGGTGAAACGGGACATAAGGTCGTATGGGGCGTACGAGAGCACCAGCACCAAGGTGCGTGTCTGCCAGTATGCTCGTCGTTATCATCATTGTCGACTTTCAACGTAGATGCAAATACTTAAGAGAGTAACTGAAGTTCGTGGCGCTTATTGCAATTCACCTCTCGGAAGGGCTGGGGCTACTTCAAGTTGGGTGCGAGCTATCTCGATCCTCACAGATTTGTGTACTGACTTCTGTCACCAGGTGCCAGATAGTTCCTTACAGTGCATCGTAAGTTATCGTTTACGGTAGTTGATGTACCGAGGAGAGTATTGTTGCAATTGCTGACTATGGTGGGCTTATATTGACCTTCACCTTTAGGTCGCCTGATCCCAGAGGGGATCAACGTTCGACATATGGTGGTCAGGCAGCCTATCGTGTTCAAGGAGGTTGTGGGTCGGACGGCAAGTGTGTTTCCTTTATGGTCGTACTACAGTGAATTGATCAAGAATTGGCGTCGCTACTATTATGTGAATTTGAACTCTATCAGGCGAGCTTCCCCACATTCGAGTCTGAAAATTTGCAACATGTCCATTCCTCGAGAACGACACCCCGAATACTGCTTTCATAACGGAACAGTCCATTTCTTGGTGAGATTCGAACTACAAACTCTATTTTGGCTTCTTTCGTTACGGTCATCAGTGCTTACGATTATATCAGACGATTTCAACCATGTGGATCCGTATATCTCAAACTTTGCTTATCTTGCCGGGGCCGCATCACCCACGGCATGTGGTCAAGCGCTGTTATACGACGTTACGTTGAGAACATTGTTGCTGAAGGCAATCCAGACAGAGTAATCGCGTAAGACACCTGTCATGTGGTCTTGGTTGAGTTCGTACTTACGCTTATAGATACGATGCTTCGTTCGTCGGTATCGTGCTGCCAGGGAATAAATCAACGGTCAAAATAACATGCGGGGTGGTAACGTGGTTGCCAAGGTGAAGACACTCAACCAGCAAGATGAAAAGTTTTTTGAACGCACCACGGAGATTGCCCAGGCTACCATAGTATGTGTTCACCCAAAGATCACAGGAACCAGAAACGGGCATAGACTATCCAATACCTCGCCTGTGGCCCGTGCGGTCTGGGACGACGCCGATGCCCACCTTGCAGCTTACGGGCTCTCCATCATCTTGATCGTCAAGAACAATCCAAAGGAGAAAAATATCCTTCGGTGGTATCAAGGGTCAAGCTATCCGTCAGCGTTACACGAATATGTCATACGATACCATGGACAATAAATTATGGCAACGTCAAGACGCTTCCTCTTTTCGCTGACATTAACATACGCACCCTCACGTACACTTTCAGCCACCCCAACGGCCTGCTCTTTGCCACGCATTTCGCTCAGATTACTTTGGTCGGTCGCGACGGAAAAGGCTGCTTTCGAAGACATGCGTGCGAAAGGCGTCGTGCAGAAAGGTTGTATCTCGAAGATTTTCACCGACGCCACCCTGCGTGAAGTTATTGACACTGTCTCTACGCGACGAGCATTCTGCTTGAAATCGCTAATCACAATGTCGAGGTAGGTGCGTAACATGCAGTGTGCAAATTTTTCAACGAATCGTTTCAGGATCAACAATATGTTTGTACGGGAGAGTTGGTTGCATTGCAGACGATGAGGAATGTCTTGAATTATTTGAAGGTCCAGGGGATCGGCATTGCCGAGGTATGTATCTTCTCTCAGGACGGTATAAAGGATCGTTTAATTTAACATATGCAACTCACTAAGACCTTCACTATATAAAAGGTGAAGGAAATGTTGGGCGACATTCTCTCGGAATCATTCGAGCGCGCCAAAGAGCCTCAGCACGACTCGGAAGGACCCATCATCTCGAACGAAGCTTCGCAACAATTCCGAGTCCTTTTCTTGGTATCGACGTACTTTTTTTTTGCACTCTAGATCCTTTGGGCAGGTGTCATGCCATTCAGGGGGTATGAGTTCAGCTCGAGCTCCTGAACTGCGCAGTACTGATCAAGCCTATGTCAGACTTGTCCAAGAAGACGAATCCCTCCCTGTTCAATCCCGATATGTTAGTGGGGAAATACATCCCAAACTTCGTCGCCAAACTATTTATTGACACTAAGGAATACACGCAGCTAATTCACGATCAAACGTCTTCGCCTTGTTTGGACAAAGTGCCACCGTCGCTTATGCACACATGCTGCTCCTCCGGGTATTCGTCAAACCCGTCATGGTCATCACCTCAGTATTTATACCAGTCACACTCTTCATCTCTGCGCTGTGGGCCTTCCTTTGTTTGTTGTTTCATGTGGGACAGAGATCGGGAGCCGACTTGGGGCGAGACCGCCGGGTGAGTCGCATTGTGTCGCCTGCAAACTTACAACTCACTTGTGGATGTAGACTCCGCTTGTTCTCTATCATCCCTCTTGTCATGTCGATACTTACTGCTCGACATCTGAACGACCTTCCTTACAAGATCCACACCACGTCGTCCATCCTTGACCTCACGTCGTCACTTTTGATGGCCAATCCTTTTCTCCTAGCATTTTCTCATAATATTACTCGCCTCGATCCCTTTCATCACGCTCATTTTCCGTCTCTTATCAGCGGGCTAATCAGAAACAGAGAAGGGCCGTGCGGAATGTTCTTGTGTGGCTCTGGAGCTGGTGTGTTGTACCACCTGTGCGGGAGTCATCGGTGCGTGATATTACGCCGAGTGGGTTGCTTCCTTTCGTCCACCTTCGCTATGTTTCCTCACATGTTTCGTTTTGCAGTGCGAGTCAAGCGCCACTTCCAACGGATCCGCATATCATTCACGGTGCTCTTCTTCGCTCCACTTATGCATCCCTTGGATCCATCGTCCTGATTGCACTCATGATGGCATGCGTCCGTTTGCTCGCACTCCTTCCCGCTTGTTCTTCGACCCTGGTTTCAGCCACTCACGATCGGCGTTGGTATGGCAGTTACCTACTTGGAAAGCGTGACCACGTTGCTCTGGTGTATACTGGCCTTACCGACAATCCGTTCCTACCGAGCCGCAAGACGGGCTCGTGCTCTCACGACAGCTGTATAATCTGCCGGAGCAGCGCGCTTCAGGCGTAAATACAAGAGTGAATGTACCATGATTCAAGCCCGGGGTGATCTTCTGAAATACTGATTCTTTTTTTTCTAGCGTAACTCACGATGCTTTCGCACACACCATTGACGCTTACATCTCCGTTTGCACTGCTGACATATCTATTCGTCGCTCACACCTTCAACGCTCCGAACTCTGCCTTGGTGGCTGCTGTGTTGGCTGGGGGTGTGACTGCCCTGATTGGTTTATTCTGTGTTGGTCTTGTTGAAGACAAGCGAGTCCTTCCTGATGTCTCTTTAACGGGTTGTTTCGTGCTCTAGTGCGGACGTCTCGTACCTCTGCTACTGTATCATAGGACAAGGACGAGGGCAAGAAACGGAGAGAAGCAGTTTTTTTCAGCAGTACTACGTCCCTGTCGACCTTTTTCTATATGTATCCCATACTGACTGGTCCGCTCTAGTTCGAGTACTACGACCTTCAACCGCCCTCTCAGACTACTGCTGAGACCCCACCTCGTGCTCAGCCGGCTACGCAATAATAATAATTGCTGCCGCAACACTACCACGTTCCGGTAATGACTCGACCTTTGTCCCCTCTCTCCACAAGGCATACATACTTGTTCCACAATCATACGTACCCGAGGAACATGGGCAGCCGGAGGAGCCGCCGTGACGCCATATAGTCTGTCTCCAGATATCAAGCCTTTGGCTCATAGTCACGATGAAGGGGACGAGGATGATGCGAACGAGACATCACAGTTGTTCCCTGGGGATTATTCTGAGCGTCGAGGCTTGGGATGTAGACTGGTGCGGGAGTGGGCCTGAGACCGATATATTGTAGCCATATCTCTTCATACTATATTTTTTCTTCTACTTTTGTGTATGATACCGCCCATTCGACTGATCAGAGATCCGAGTCCTGGCGGGTCTATGAACATGATAATGTACGTTGATTATACCGCTCCCAGGAAGCAACTAGTACTATACTAGCTCAAAGGTAGACTGTTGAGATGGGTACTAAACCACGCGTTGAGTCTGTGCCCCAACTTGGGGCCCTAACTCCGACGGCACATTTTCGCGGCAATATGGGTTCGCGCTCGGCGATTGACTGGCATTCCTAAGGTATTAGTCTACACGCCAATCTTAGACTTGACCCGATCGTGATCTTCCAATTCATGCCGCCACTTTCATCGTTCATATTCTCCAGAGTGCGTTGGCTTTCACGGCGCTCTATTCCCTGGCGACCCTTCTCTGGCATCCTCTAGGGTCCACTCCATCCCGACCCTTTTCTTGGCGTTGTTTTTCTTCTTCTATCCCTGGCAGTACTACGAGCAACTTCCTTCTCGTGCTTTCGGACCTCCCGTTCCCATACCTTCCGAGTCCGAGCCCTCTCGGAAAGTTCTTTCTCTTCGTGTACCCTGTGCGCAGCGTTCCTGTCGTATTCTTCGGCCTCGCCCGTTCTTGACGCTCGTCTTCCTCCCGGCCGGATCTGGCGCGCCACCTCCTTTTCGTGCGATTCCGTTTGGAGCTTCCACTCTTGCTGCACGGCGGCACTTTCTCTTGAACTCATCCTCGAAGCAGGAGATCGTGCTGTGCCACTTCGTTATCCCAAGCGAGGCGAACGGCGTTCATCGTCCAAGGGTATGCCGGACAGAAGGCAAAGTGTGTGATCAAGCTGCAGAGAGGATGAGAGAGACACTGTGGGCGGACTTAGTCAGGTTGACAGACGTTCTCTCATATCAAGTTGCTCTTTCCACTCCTCGACTGGCAATCATCACATTCATCACCATTTTCATTTTTGGGTTCGTGTTCGTGTTCGTGTTCGTGTTCGAATCCGCGAAACACACTGACATGCACTCTCTCGTTGCTAGTCTCATCGGTATCGCGTATCCGTTGTACAGCGTTTACCTACCACTGCTCCTTGAAGCGCGCGGCTCCTTGACGAGCTCAACCAGCCTGTACTTTACATGATACCGCAACTACGCGATCGTCCCTGTCCTCGGCATACCAGACTCGGTCATCGCGTGCTGGCTCATCAATCGCACGCGCGGTGAATAATTTTAGGTTCAAATCTGGCGTTGTGGTGGCTTGGCTTCATTACGTCGTCGGTTTCGGGGTGGAGCACGAGACTGTTTCGTGTTCTGCTTCGCCTATCAGCTACTCGGAGGCGGAAGCTGGAACATCCACAGCTCTGGCTGATAAAGTCCATGGGAGTGATGCTGAAGAGGTCAAGGTCGACGAAAAAAAAAGTATTAGTGGTCTCCACACTTGCAGACGAGCTGAGGTTCGTTCTGTAATGTCTCCCCCAGTTATCATGCTAACTGGTCTTCTGTAGTTGTCTGCGCAAGAGCGATCGTCACCGAACCCGCGTCGAGGAAATTCAACCTGATCCACCCACCGCGTTGTCCTCTCCGTCAACTCCAGCCATGCCCAATGCAAGATCAGGGGGGGTCGAGTCTGGTGACCGAGAGTAAGTATGTTCTTGACTGCCTCTACTTGCTGCCTTCACATGCGACTTTTGTGCGCAGATCGACATTCCAGTGATCATTTCAAAACGTTCGCGTCCTCGAGTCGGACAAGGCGGACACAGAAATTGCAGAGACAAATCGCAAGGACGGATGGCAAATTATCTGCCTGAATCCCGTACGTATTGCTCTGTGCGCCAGTTACTAAAGCTGAAGCGAATCAATCACATCTTGTAGGGATGTCAAGCAACCTCCACCGCGTTACTGAGATGCTGTCGGCTCCTACTACGTCGAAGCGAGCAACGTGTACTCACAACGACACCGTGGTGACGAGAAGTCGAGTACTGTTGATACGGTGAGTGGCGATGATTGTCCTAGAAACGAGAGAGACTCATCAACGAGCTTGCAGTTGCCACCCGTGCATAATGAAGCTGAAGTTGTACTCAAAACCCACCAAGAAATCCAACGATTTTTTCCACATCACACAAACGCAAGAAGCTACGCTGACGCGGTCTGCATGTAGGACCGAGGGAATTAGCTCGACTCTCCGACTGATGCAGAATGGGATTGCGAGCATCAGCGTGTCGGTGAAGGCTCCATCGCTGCACCGCGCGGTATGTCCGAGGTCAACATCGAGGTCCGCATGGCGTCGGTGTCGGCGGCGAACTCATCCAAATTCGAAGACATCCATCGGTAAGTTCCCCCCTGAAGAGTGCGAGGTAACCGAAGATAACAAATACTTTGTCTAGACCACTATTACTATTTCGCGCCTCACGCATAGATGATGTACCCGTCAAAGTCTTCCTCGTAGAGGATGTCGGCGTCAATACTGCGACCCATCTTTCGCCTCCGTGCTCAGGACACACAGCAATATTTCAATCATACGTGAGCGTTCTACTGTCGTTCCTCGAGACCCCTCAGCAGGCTAACTTGGATTTTAGAGACAAGCGTCTTGGGACGTGTAGCTCGCAGAACACATCGACAACACGCGTTTCTTAGCAAGAACATGATACCCGCATGACGACGGACCTCGTACATCGATGACGCAGAGTTGCTCCGCCTCGGCTCGGCTCGGCTCTATTCAAGCGATGAATAAAATCAACGCGTCTAGATGTCCGCCCACTTCAACGATTAACGCACGCCATGAACTTACTCAAAATCAATTGATGATTCAACAAGTGGCAGATGTCTATACTACTGTATTACTTAGATACGAACCTCATAGACTTTCACCCCACACACGACCAAGTCATATGCAACTATGTACCGAGACGCGTTTTACTAGACTCTTTAAGCCCATTTTCTGCGGAGTTTGTATTATGGAGCGGTTTGTCGCTGACTACATTGAATTTAAGTCTACCTCGACTCCCCTCACACCAGCAAATCTTCTGCACGTGTGACATTCAACCTGTCTCAACTCGGTGATCAGACCTAGTAATACTAAGAAGGCCGCGGTGGAGTTCGTCCTTCCTCAAGTAACGCAGACAAAAAATGACCGTATCTTGCCTTCCGCAGCGTCGCTGTGTCAGACCCTCCTTCTGGCAGTCCGGCTTGCTCGAGGTGCCAATGGTGATACTTGATATGCCTCTTGACTTGCTATTCCGGAAACTCCTCCGTCCTCCGAGAGCAAGATGTACAATTCACCGTGCCTCCTATGCTGGTTCTACCACATTCTATTCTCGCCTCTCTGCTTTCTCTAGCATATACTTGGCATTCCAACCAGAGACCAGAGGCCTTCCGGGAAGCATCCTGGCAGAAGAATCCCTATTGGGCATTGTGACTGGAGCGTCCTGCACGCCTCGATCTACATATATTTCCCGATCCACGGCTGGCCTGTCAACTTGTCAACATTCTCCTGCTTCAGATCTCTCGCTCAAACCAGTGATCGCTGCAATCGCGATCTCTGTTTGTCCATCACTTCGTTTCTACATATATACATGACCCAGAGCTTTCACTCGCCAGCCTGCTCGAGGCCTATCCATCAGTTCATCAACGCAATCTATAGAAGCCTACCCCCCGTCCCTCATACAATATCATGTGGGGGCTACCTGGGCTACCAGGGAGTATGGCTCCCCGGACTTATATGTATACTGTGTGGTAGGTGCTGCTAGCTTTCACCGCTTTTTTGTCCAGCCAGGACGTGCTGGTGCCAAAAGACATGCGGCAACCTAGCGTATTTGCGTTTTTCCCACCCCCCCCTGCGACTTCCTGACCTCGCGCGTCGACTGACACCTTCTCTTCTCCCCCTCTCTCGTCACCACCCACCAACAGCGTTCCCTGCCTACCTCTCAGTCAGCTCTGCCATGCAGTATCATCCGGCGACTGCGACAGCAACGTTTTTGATGACGGCATATTCCTCGGTCAGACGTTCATGTAGGGTTATTTCGTCTTGTACACAGGGCGTGCTTACTGACTCGACCGCAAATGCACATGACCCATTTCTAAGAGTCACTCCTGTTCTATCCGACAGCAATCTACCATTAAGATGTCTCCGCCGCCCAAATCCTTGCGGGCTTCCATAGCCAGACCAGGAGTCTCAGAGAAATCGAGCACCGTTTTCCATTGATTCCAGTCTTCCCTTGAACCAGTATACGGGGAGCTGTTGGCCGAGATCAACATAGCCAACGAACTGCACAAAAAAAAAATACTGGCGCCAATCTCGAGGCTCCCGAACGAGATGCTGTTGGCAATCTTCGAAGCTTGGGACTACGCCCGAAGTGACGCACACTCTGGTCCGCCCCCAGATCTTGACCGGTTACCGTCTCATGCTGGAGCAGCACGAAACCCGAGAGCCGAGAATGCTTGATGTCGAAATCTTTGGTTGGAAATACAGGAGAGTCTTTCAGCGGTTCGACGCCGCGCTGGAGGTCATGCTCGATTCGTCTGGGCGCTGGTGCAGTTTGTCGATCGAAGGTCTGTACGACGCCCATATCTCACCTCTCCCTCAAACTGGCTTCAAATTCCGTGCGCTGCGGCCGGGACAGCATGTGCACCCGATGAAAACGGCCGCCACGACGCAACTTCATTTTCCCAAGCAAGCCCTGTTCCATGCCCGACCAAGTCACTCGACGCAGATAACTTTATGCCAACGGGTGATTTGGCAGCGTACACGCACGTGCAACGCAGAGCTTCGCGAAACTGTCGTCCTTGACGCCGCGCGGTCCCTCCAGATCATCAATCTCAGCGTACTCCATTGATAGCCTCCTCATTTCCGTGCCGATCCAGTTGGAGATCTGCGGGGCGCCAGGACGGGCTCACGGGGAGCCATTTCCAGTGCTGCGACGGTCCACCTTCCATACCTCTCCACGCTCGTGCTCCATTCGGGCGTGCTGAAACCGCGTTATTCCCAACGCGCCATTTCCGCCATCAACGTGCCTGCGCTGCAGCATTTCGAACTAGTCTTTCTGGATCCAAAAATGTTGGGGTGGAACATCGTCGAGCGATTGTTGGTGGGTGTGCTCTAATCCTCTTTGTTGTCATCCACGTCACCAATGGAGCAGTCCACGAAAGGACGACGCCCACCTTTTCCGTGCGTCAAAACTATGGTATTTCTGCTTTTCCGCATCTGCCACTCAATGCTCTTCAAGGTGATCACAACCATGGTGGTCACACCGGCTGTTTTGGCCGCCCCAATACTTGATCCTAGGGAAGAAAGTAATGGCATGGTCATGCCGCTCACGAAACACTCTTCCTTACTGAATTTCGACAAAAGCATTAATACGGACACGCTCAAATCTCATGTTGCATCGCACAACGCGTATATTATCCTGTGATGTCCTCATGCATCGTTTCTGCTCACACCTTTTTAGCAAGATTGTTGGAGGAACACCGCATCTTTCTGGTGTAAAACGCGACGGGTGTAGTAGAGTTGGTGTTGATTTGGCAAACTACAAGAGTATGATGTGGTATGGGACCATTTCGATTGGCACTCCTGCCAAATCCTTCACTGATAACTTTTTCCGTGCACTCGTGACCCTATTCAATCTAGTCGCCACTTAAGTCCAATTGGACACCGGTTCTAGGCAAGTGTTTTCCGTCAGTGTCATCCACTCTCTCCGTGTATTGTTCACCTTTGACAATCGCACCTTCCAGCAAAAAAAAACGTGATTCACGGCATTTGCGTTTTGAGACGAAGCGGGATCTTGGTGGCTTCTGCAATTCTGGTAACCGGTTGACGCTGGAACAAAGAGGTCACTGGGTCGAATAAGCAGACAATGTAATCATTGCTGGTCTCAATGTATGTTTTTACTGTTCGCGAACGTGATCATTTCTGATTGATGAGTTAGGCAGACTTTCAGACCATCGGTGCTGCAACAACATACTCTTACTATGAGTTGGCAGTGTATAAGTTTGCTCCGGATGGTGTATTAGGATTGGCTCTCCCGTCTCTCTCACTGCGATCATTCTCAGAGCCCCTTGTTTCACACGCTCTTCAGTGAAGGAAAGATGCCTCAGCCGGTTTGTTCACTCAAGCTCACTGCTTCTGGAGGTGAGCTTTACGTCGGTGGAATGAACAAGGCACTTGACATTGATAGCAGCCTCGCTTTTACTCCTGTAACAAACTCGGTGAGCGTAAATGCCAGGTGGTCATGGATGCGTACTTAGAATGCCCTTTCAGGGTCTCTGGGAATTGAAGATAGACAACATTAAAATCAATGGTGAGACACATCTTTCACAGATGCACCCGCCATCATCGACCCTGGTGCCGACTTCATTGTCGGTAATCCGTCACGAGTTTTGGCGCTGCACCTGGCATATGTGGTAAGGCCGACGGGGATACTTTCTACATCTGTGAGTTTCGATCGAATTTGGTGCTTTAGACTTTTGACTAACTTCTGTAGTCCCATGCAGTTCTTTTCCCTCCGTGACTTTTACCATCGGTGGAAAGCCGTCTTTAATTCCTGCCCACGTCCTCGATCGCGTGACTGTTCCAATGGGATTTTGTCTTTTGAAACGGGTTATGGTGAGATTTTCCTATTCAGCATTTCCTCTTCCATGTTCAGATCCCATGTTGACCGGTGAACCCGACCAGATTCCTGGACCATTTGGGACCATCTTCCTGCTGCAGTTCTATACCGCATTCGACTTTGGCAGCAAGCCACCACGAGTTGGATTAGCAAAACTTGCTAGAACGCTGATACAATAATACCCTATGTTGACGAAATCATATCTCGAATAGTTCCTCTCGAGCAGGCATCTACAACACGATATCTGGAGACTGGACGGTTGTCTGGAGACACAGATCTCCCCGGGTGAGTAAAACCGCGTTGTGATAATTTATCACTAGAAAAGAGACGGCGTAGCCTGCCGGCTTAGGACCGTTCGTCTTGAGACTTGATGTGGACGTTTTGCACACAAACCGAACACGATGTATTCCGGGTCCCTTATATACACTACATCCACAATGATCAAACGAGTTCTGTTCTAGTACATTCCAGAGTGCTAACAAGTAGTGAGGACATATCGTAACGTCATGTGACTCGTGAACGCGTGAACTCACGTGCTCGAAGAGTTTAACTTTGAGTCACCTCGGACGGCGGTGACATGGCTCAGGCCTCAGGCTGGCCCGCCCGCCGATCTGCGTCACGACTCGCAGCGCTTGGAAGTTTCAGCTTCTCACAACTCCGGCCAACCACGACCCCGACACGCCCGCCCCTCCCTACCCTCCCGACTCCCTCTCCGCACCCGACAGCCCCCTCACTGGCACCAACCTTTCCTCCGATTTCGACTTCCTCACATACTCATGCCACCTCCTTTTCCACTTCCTCCTCCTCAAAGAGACAACGCGCACCCACCCCCACCGATGTCCCCAAGGTCGTCTGCCACCCCCGCAAGAACAAGAAGCTTGTGGCAGCAGACAGCTGAGCGTCGCCCTGGACGAGTCCATCCATCGTTCAGACAGATCTCGCTCCACGTCACTCTTCCCATCCCCTGTCAATCTGCCCGCGAGGGAATGTTGGTTTACCGAGGACGGCTCCCCTGGCGAGGGCTTCGTTAGTGCAGCAGACGGCTTGCGAAGGCTCTCAAAATATTACAAAAGCTGTGAGTGTTTAATCTGTGATCCGCACAGTTAGACGTGCTCATGCCGCACGCAAGACTTTAGCAATCCCGACGATCCGGAGGACACGTCGTTTCAAGTTGAAAGCTTTCCTGTTCTCTCTCCACTCTCCACCCTTGGTTCTCATGTCCTCGCCGCGACGTAACGTAACGTGTCGAACGCGAGGACAGCCCTCGCGTTCATACGCGTGTTCCAATACGGCGCATGTCATCCTTGGACGCGTCGACGTCGGGTTCTTCCCGCTGGTCTTACGCACCTGCGCTGGGTCCTGCTTTGGAAAAGGACAGGGTGATTGCAACCGCGGGCGTAGACATGGGCGTAAGGCCAGCAGAGACCACAAGATTAGGCTGAAGGTCAGGAGGAGCACCGGCCAGATCGGCAGCAGGACCAGGATTGGATAGAGTGCGCACTATTGCACCTGCGCCCGCTTCGCATACTGGAATCGACTGTGTACCGTTACTCTTTGTCATCCGCTACAAGAAACCTTCCGCGTCCTGCTTGATTGGATGCCCAATGAAGGTGAGGATAGCACGCAGTGGCCAAATCACCACGAAAGTTCATCATCAACTGCATCCTCGCCTTAGCCAACGCGACCATCATCAACGACGTCCGCAGCGCCGCCACCCGGAGCAGCATGCACCGTTCGCAAATACTTTCTACACACGTCGCGCAGGGATGCTATCAACCTCACCCTTCGTGGCCACCCACTCGTCCTACCAACCTCGGGACTTCTGTTTCGAGCGCCTCAGAAACCTGACTCGAAGCGATCTTGCGCCGTTCTGCGCGCAAGAAAGCTGTCGACCATGGTCCCTGGACAAACCTGTATGTTAGCTGACTCTTGTAGCCGTACATTTTGGTCTGAACATTGTTTCCAGATGACTCAATAATGTTCACGTGCAATGCTGAGTTGAAAGGCTTGGACAATTTTCCCCGTCCGGCTTTCCATCGCGCCTGGTTTCTCCCACTCTATGATGGTCAGCTTGGGAAGAGGTCTGGTGGTGAAATTTACCAGGTTCCAGCTACGAACCAAATCGCCACAATCGTCGCCTAGTGGTCGTCTCCCACAAGATATCAATGCTACCACCCAATCAATTCGTTGCCTACGCGGAATGACTGATAATGTAGTGACTGTCTTAATTCCTGATCTTTGCATATTCGTGCGCCTCTGGACCCTAGTACGGGAATTTTGCACCAAGCCTTTTCGTTCAAGTATGACGAGAAACTCCTTGACAGAAAGGGAGATGATCCCTTTCCTGTGTTACCTCGAATTGTTTCGCTCGTATTATCACAGGTGCGCTCTCTTTATCCGATATATCGTCTCCCCATTCGAGTCGTACTGAGGCTTTTTTAGTGCTTCGGGATACCTAGATTAGTGTACCCGCTGTTTGCGCGGACGAGTAGCGAGTACGTCCTGAAGTCTAACAAACAAACACAACACTAACTTCCCGTCGTCGCCAACGCTCACACGACAGATAGTCGACCACTCCGTGCTGCGACGCGTGCCTACCCCGCCGTCCGTCCGGAGGGACATACGTTCATGCAGGCATCCTTCCATTCTTCAAGATGCTCGTCAGCGCCAAGACGGAGTGGCCATCATGCCCACGATCTGACAGCAACGGCGAGAATGGCCAGCTGATGCTGAGAACCCCAACCCGTTGGGGCTGTACGCCTTCATGATCAGTGATGAGTAGACTCTGCCAATGCTGCGGGAGGTGCTGCGAAAGGGGGTGCATGCGAGTCTGGGGTTGCAGATCAGGGTTTGGGTTTAACGTGTTTAAGGACATCCGAGTCGGACGGCACCTTCGCCTTGCAAAACGCGAGTGCGTACGTTGATGGCGTTTTTTGGGGCTGCGTGGTATGTTTCACAAATTGAAAAAATGGGAATGAAACTAACTAACTTCGGCTAAACTATCTTTCCTTGCAGAAGAAGAAGAAGAGTGCCAGACCTTGTGCAGATTGAGACAGCGACTGTAGTACTGGCGCTAGACGTCCTCTGCATCCGAATGATCGGGCGAGGTAGGTTGTCCATCGGCGTCAATCACATCGTAGAAACTCATGTCTTGTCAGGCACAAGAAGGAAAAGGTTCAACCATTGATTGGGAGGACTTGTTTGATCGTGCGTGTGCGTGTGCTTTCTTTGAACATTCATCGCGAGCCTTACAGCAAGCATCAGCGACAGCTTGAAAATGCTACCCTTGCCATCACGTTTCCGACGTTTGTGTTGCTACTCGTCAGGGACGAAAGAGGATTGACACTATATAGGTTTACTATGCAATTTCTTTATCTACTGCGAGTGGGTGGTCAATGATCGTGTACTCGTGCCTTGTTGCGTCAACTCGGCTGCTGCAGGCGTTCCACGATTGTGCGCCCCAGGACGCTCACTCGATTTGCTACAGGTGCAGAGAGGTCGGTCTCCAAGGAGAAGCAAAAAGAGAAAGTTGGTAATCGCGGACAGCCGATGTCCACAAACCCATTCCCCCGTGATGTTGTTCACCCTGGTCTTCGCTCATCAGTGATCCGGGTAGCGGCTGACTTGGCCCTGGCCTGCACGATGAAGGCCTCGCTATGTGCGGCGATCTTCGGGGGATGGCGGCGGTGACCGTCGGCGCACCCTGGGAAGTGCGCCGTTGGTGAGAACGAGTGGAAGGGTGCGCGGATGACTGAGTATGCGCCTGCTGCATTTCCGTGCGCGTACGCAATCGTCCAGGAACAAGATGATGATTCAGACGAGAGCGACGATGAAGATAAAGAAGCAAATAAGCCACTTGCAAATGCTTCGGACGTCGCCGACGTTAATTTGGAGCTGGGTGCCGATTCTTCTTCCGTCCCTCGATCAGTGTCTCGAAGATCAGCCTCGAGGTGTGTTGGCAATGTATCGAGTGTTCATATTTTGACCCTTTTGCCGTTTCAATAGTTCCGTCGCTCCTATCAGTTGCCATTCTGACTTAGCCGATGGTCCGAGGGCCCAGGTCAGGCCTACGCGCAAGCGGCAGAATGCATCTGCTACAGCTACCTCTGATATTTCCACCAAATCGCTCACACCTGTGTTATTCGACCCTGCACAGCTGCCTTCTCGATGCAGTACAAGACGAAGTGCTAGCAGGCTGTCCACGCCCGTTCATAGTAAGGAAAAGGTTAGAATTTCAGTCAAGGAGGAACCTGAAGCACGGATCTTGCGCACGCGCCCCTCAATGCATGATAGGAACGAGCCTTGGAGTAATACCAACCCGGTTGCACCCTTGGGGCCAGACGGACGACCATTGCCTACCTGCGTAACATGCCACAACGTTCTGCCAATGATTTCCGTCGACAATCAAATTGTTTGGGGTCTCAACTTTGACACGACGCCACGGCGAGGCAAGAAACGCAAGGAACCGCAGGAGTGTCCTCGGTATGTCGAGATTTCCGTTCATTTAATTACTGGTCTTTATCTCATGCTGTGGCGCTTATCTTTGCACCAGATGCATGCGCCATTGTGCTATTTATTCCCAACCATGGCCTGCCCGTTTAGCAAGTCAGGTCGTAGCTGCGGTTCCTCGGGACGATGGAGAATCGGTTTCTAAGCGCCCGGCCCAAAAACACGTGACTGCGGAATCTAAGCATGCAGTTGGTGGCGAGGAGCGGCCAGCGAAGAAACGAAGGACTGAACAGGTACCCGTCGTGGAGATGTCGGACAAAGCAAAGGAAATTTTGATGGTTCCCAAGCGGAAGCGCGGCCGTCCTCGCAAGCACCCTATGGCGGAGGAGCTGCCTAAGCGCAAACGAGGCAGACCTCGCAAGTCATCCCCAGCTAGACCAGTCCGCACACTACCACCTCCAAAGTCGCCAGGCTCCACGTCCATTAAGATCGTACGGCCTCGCATCTCTTCCCCAGTGACCTTGAGGTCAAGGAGTGAGCCTGCCGGCCCATCGTCTTCGCGAGGCAACCTTAGGCCGAAGTCGTTGGCCGTCAAATGTCAGCCCAGAGACTCCAATGGCCGTTTCGGCAAGAAAGCGACTACTAACGGTAGATTCGTGAGGAGGAGGATTGGCTACTTGAGTGGTTCACCGCGGGCGCAGAAGGTCATGCAAAGAGCAAAGGTGGAACGATGGCTTGGTGATAAGCAGGAAGTCAACCAAGAGGCTGAGGACCTGCCCACACCTACAAGTGGGAAACGCGGGCGCCCTGTTACTCCTGACGATTTACCCCGTCCGAGCAAAAAGTTACGGAGCAGCCCGCGTTCTGGCGACGGAGATGAAGATCCGGTTCCGCATAATCCCAGCGGTTCTTCTTCATTAAAATTCCATTCCAGGATAAGCCTAGCGTTGACAGCAAATTCGTAGAACCTGCACTACGTCCCCCCACGCCGCGCCGTGCAATGCACAGCATCCCCACTATCCTGACATTCAAACCATCGCCCATCAATTTTGCCAGGCGACGATGGTCTTCAACCACCAAGTCACCGTTAGAGTCAGGGACCGGGACTCGTCGGAGCCAAAGACTACGACCGAGATCTTCGCTTCCTGAAGAAAATAATTTATCTTTGTCCACCTCCCAATCTGAGATATCGACCACATTGAGTACACGGACAATACTTGCTGGTCGATCGGTATCACCGCAGAAGCTCACGACAGTCGACGTTGCTGCTCAGACCACCTCAGAAGCAGTAACTGAGGCCGTACGTATGGTTTGCTAGCCCTTTCATATCCACAGAATTGAGCATGCTCGCAGGTGGGGGAGTGCTCGGACTATATTTTGAAGCCTTACACGGCATTTCCTATTGAACAATCATTAGAGAGTACAAACTCCGACGACGACCGTGCTGTTGAGGGCCTCCTCGCAGAAACCCCAGAGAGCCACGAAGGATCCGCAAGTGAAAACTCCCTTTCTCATCTCCGCGTTACATACACCACAGAGCTCCTAGCAGTCGTGCCCTGGAAGAACGCCCAAGCGACACCCATGTCTCATTACCTGAAGAAGTCTGCTTCCTTCTGTGGCGATGAGTTGGCTTCGCCGACCCATCTCGTCCATGCTGGTTGGGATTCTGCGTCAGATATACTTTCTGATTGACATTTGGTCGTACTGAACTTGTGCATTTGATGTAATTTATCCCCCTCTTCTTTGCCCACCACTTGTTCATTCGTTTGCCTGACTCTCAGTTGCGTTATAATTCTAAATAATTTATGCTTCGTTCACCTTGGCACTGTCACATTTCAGGTATTGTAGTACCGAACAGTATAAACTAGTTGATTAATGTTCATAGTCACAAACATGGTTTGGCGAATTGCATCGGTATTTGACATTAGAAGAAAGATAACAGTGCATAAGCGACGGAACTTCGCTATCTATTACGATTGACCATCTGGCTTGAGCGAACTCCGTCCAGCCCGCAGAATTTCATCAGTGGACAACAAATTTACGGCGATGACGGAACTGCGTACTCCCGGGCCCGTATGGAGAGTTGAGAGCCTTGGACTGTGGTGCCCGGTCTTTCCCTTCTGCCTCGTTCCCATTCATCTTCATTTGTATCATGTTGGTCCTCGTCCTCGTTGTCATGATGGAACGCCCCACCATCTGCTCGTCATGGTCGAGTTGACGTTCGGGCTCAAACTCTTGTCTCTGTCGCGAGGGGTAGAGAGACACGAACGCGAGGTCACACATTAAATTATTGGCTCTCCACCGCGTTTCTACTTGCTGAAACCATTGAAACCAGACTCCAATTCAGCTCCGTTATTGTTTCGTCAACGTGGCGTGGGGATGGAGGGTAAAGTCTGTAGCGTCGTTTTTATTTCGTGTGATGAAGTTTTCAGCGTTCTCCTCCTCTTCCTCCTCTCCGCAGCACCTTCAAGTTCTTCTTCTTGCTTCTCAACGTACGACTCTTCCTCTTCGTTCGACTATCTCCACTATCAGATCCAGACCCGTACTCACGGTTTCAATTTGTCAATCCCCTGGGTCTTTTCAATTTGTTGGACTTTCTGATCGAAAATGTCCACTGACACTGCCCTCAGACGCTGAAGCCATGTTGTAGTAAGCTCCCAAATACTACCTACATATTCATATTCCAGGACTGCCTACCGATGCACATTCGTGATAAGCAGTGGGACTTCCTGGAAATAGGAGTGTCCCCGCCCGGCCTGCGACTCGGTTCTGAAAACTGGAGTACTTGTTTGAAACAGTACACTCATTATTCGACTTGGTAGGTTTAACTGGCGGAACCCGTATGAAGTGGGAAGAACTTTCTTACCGGGCCCATCGGAGTCTCTGAGAAGGTCGATCATTGTTTCAGTAGATCTTACCAGCGATTTTAACCTGACAAATGCCTTCAACGACTCATCAGACATAAGCGCGCCACAGTTGGTACTCGAGAATCTCCAGAGTGCACTGATTCCATCTATCAGATAGCTGTTAGTTTTGAAAGAATATGAATATTCGTTCGTTCGTACTGAATTTCTAAAGCCACAATAGTTTTTATCTCGGCAATCTCGGCCGTAGTACTAAATCTTTTGGCCAGGGCGCAGAATCTTGGTCAGTATCATTCCATTTTCACACCTTCACGATTCGTAATGATGCTCATAGTGATGTAGTAGTGGTGATAATCCTTGAGACGCGTGTACTGTGCGTCGCACAACTGCTCGATTCATCCTACTAGGTGTCCTCCTCGTGCACGTCGAGGAGGCCGTCATCCTCTTTGCCAGTTTCCAGCACTCCAAAGCACACCAGAAGTAAGTAGGTACATGCGAGTCAAAAGCCTGTTCGGTCCACCGTGACGCCATGTTAACGCAACCTGCAACTTCCTTTCACCGGCTCTTCACTCGACGTCTCCAGCTGCAACGACTACCCAGACGTGGAACAAAATATGCATGATTTCCCAATTCGTGAGGCGGATGCTACCGAGCGACAAAAACTTTGTGGCAGCCGAAGTCTTAGGTATATGCGTCTCCTTCGCCGAGACAGTTTGTTGTATCCTGTCGCGTGCGTCCACTCGACGTGTTCGATGCACATTCCCACGCACTTCTCTTGCTCAACACACTCCCCCAGACGGCGCATAGCCCGCGCCCAGCTGCTGTTCGAATGCGGCGTCAACCTGGACACGCTGGCCCTCTTTGATTCAAGGAGTGCTCACCGCTGATGATGGCTACGGGAAATTGCCGATACCGATGAGTGGGAGAAATGGCTAGTGGCGATACCGTCAACATCCAGAAAGTTCAAGAAGACGTTCTCAAGCTATGGACGGTCATCAAATTGCAACGTCAGGTACAACATTCAAGGACAAGGACGCCCTTCTTTCTAGTGTCGGGCAGGGCTCCATTGGTGTCGAATCTCTCAAGGGTTCCCTTCAAGTTGTCGGTGGTGCTAACATTGTCATTACCACTTCCCGCTACGGTCCCTCGACCGTCGAATATTACCAATCTATCTACCAAAGCTACCGGGAATGAGGTTCGGCTTTGACTGTCATCCCTTTCTACCAGAGCTCAGATTAGGATGTGGAGGCGCTTGTCGATTACATATATGCCACACTCGGAATCTCGACTACTTCTTTCCTTCCGCCACGATACCAGAAAATGGTCGAGAAATTGATGAGTTGGACGAGTTGGTGCATTGGATCATGTTGGTCAACTTTCTCCAAGTTCTTGGTGCCACCGGGCTGATGGATGCCACAAATACTGTTGCACACGAGCTTGAGAGTTATGGCGTTCACACCTTCTCGGCAAAGGAGATGTCATTCAACATCCTTGGACTCACGCATCACTCCTTTTCAGCCGTGAGGCGACTCGTCGTCGCCAAGGGTCGAGCTAACTTTTTTGGGTTCAGAAAATCTCCGACTGTGCGCCTCGCGCCGCGCCGCGGGCGAGACTCGATCTGGGCCAACTTACCATGCATGTACCCCAATCACCCGTGGCTCCACCTGCGAATTTTCCTACCTGAGTTCCGCCCTACCCGTCGCATGCTCAGCTACATAGAACCGAAGTTGAAACTAGACGCTACTCGGATTAGGGAGAGGGGTCAAATAGGCGAAAAGAAGACGAGGTAAAGGATGATGATCTGGTGGTAAGCCTGCGTCATTAGTATCTTAAGGGTCCACTGAAACGGTGTCACTACTGGTACAGTCGGGCGAATCAGTGAATCAGTTTCGATCTGTCGAAGACTGAGGGCTTCACTGGTAGCAATCTTGAAGGTATGTGGTATTTGAATCCCGTTTTCGTCTTCTAATTACCATGTCATTATTTAGTATTTGCGTTGGTTGCCAACAGGGCGTCGCCTAAAGCGAGGGTGGGCTGTGCCGGCTTATAGCGATGGATGTGCCAGTGAGTGTAGTTTTCCCAGCTTAACATCGTTGATACCTGTCTGTCGGAGCAGATGAGGCTCGATCACACTGCTCCGTCAGTTCAATAGCTCACCTCAGGAAGTCGTCAGGAAAGCAATTAGTACGTTTGCATGTGCTGGATATTGATGATGAGGTATTGTTAACCGGTTGCTTGTTCTAGCCGTGGTGCCGCTACTTTAATCTGAACCTATCCGAGCTAGGTCATCGGCATTCCTGATACCGGTTGCCTCGTACAGTGACCCGTCCATAGCTTCCCTAAAACTACGGTAAGTGTTTATTTTATTCGATGGCGAGTTATATGGCCGAGCTCCCCAGACCACAAGCGCAAGCCCAACCGATCACGCGTTCCCTCCTGCGACTCGGATCTGATTTATTCATCGTTTCCGTTTCCTCTGGCACAAGAAGATTCGTGGCGGGACAGAGAATTCCGCATTCTGGTGATGTGTGTCGTTGGCGAGGCAATTCTCTTCCATGATTCGTGGGTCCTCTATCAGGAGTACGCGAAAGACGACGACAATGTAGCGAAACTAAGAGGCCTACTCGAGGACGTCTCGTCGTCTTCCGAGCCCGAAGTGATTGCGATTCGTCGCCACGAGGACGTCGTCCTTCGCATCATGAACCTCTACCCGTAAAGCTCGAGAAGGCCGATTCGACGCACAACATTTCCAGACACTCCTCTCGTTGCACATCCAATTACAACCTGGCCTCGCTGCTGACCAAGCGTTGGTACTTGGAAACGGTCCTGAACTTGCTCCGAGTCGGTTCGCATGAATGTCATGTCGTCAAATGCTTGGCTGGATGCGTTCGGAGCGATGGACTTTTCGCAGATATATGTGCAAGCAATTTGGGAGACGTGTTCGTTCAACTTTGCCCTTGAAAACAGATACTGAATTCCGCATTATGGTGGTGTGTTATCCGATATATCGTCTCCTCATTTGAGTCGTGACTGAGGCTTTTCAGTGCTTCGGGATACCTAGATTAGCATACCCGCTGTTTGTGCGGACGAGTAGCAAGTAGTAGTACGTCTGAAGTCTAACAAACAAACACAACACTAACTTCCTGTCGTCGTCAACACTCACACGACAGATAGTCACCCCCCTCCGTGCTGCACCACGTGTACCCTGCTGTCTGTCCGGAGGGACATACGTTCATGCAGACATCCTTCCATTCTTCAAGATGCTCGTTAGTGCCATGACGGACTCGGAGTGGCCATCATATCATGCCCACGATCTGTATGCCTTCATGATCAGTGATGTGTAGACTCTGCCAATACTGTGACAGTGGGAGGTGCTGCAAAGGTGCATGTGAGTCTGGGGTTGCAGATCAGGGATTGGGTTTAATGTGTTTGAGGACATCAGTCTAACGGCACCTTTGCCTTGCAAAATGTGAGTGCATACGTTGATGGGATTTTTTGGGGGCTGCATGGTCTGTTTCACAGATTGAAAATGGAAATGAGACTAACTAACTGTGGCTGAGCTATCTTTCCTTGCAGAAGAAGAGGAAGAGTGCTAGACCTGGACTCTGGACCAAATATTAATCCTGCCACTACTAACTAGTTGTTACTTCAAATTGTTGGGGAAAAGATGCAATCCAGACATCATTGTATGATTACTAGTAAGGCTGTAGCTGAGTTGCATGACACATCAACTTCTGCCAGAACTAGGCTCAGTAATGCCATTTGAAGCCTGCCTGCCACTAGTGAGCTGGCACTTCAAGTTGTGACTTCAAGTTGTAGAGTACTGCCATATGGCTTCTGAGTCAGAGTCCATGCATGTTTTTTGTACTATATAGAAAATGGAAAGGTCTGGATGAAATCATTGGGTGGGTGGATAGCTGGAGTTCAGGCTGTAACTTACTGATGTATCATGTAGGTGATTTTGTTCAATTACCTTTGTAGTCATTCTGACATGACATATTAAATATCTGGATTGGGAGAGTTGGTATGCTTGATGACAATATAACCAGACATCTAACATTTGATCAAAATTGGTCATGTCTAAGAGTGGATGTCTATATTTCACATGGGGGTAATGTGTGATCATTTATTGATAATTGAATGTTCATAAACCATCAGGGTGATGTTGGATGATCTGAATATAATAATTACTTATATTTCTGTATCTGAATGATATAAAATTGACAACAAATGATCATTCACTGGTCATCAGCTATCTTCATAATGAACATATATCAGCATAGATTATATGTCTTCAGTATGAATATGACAGTTCAGTGGTTATAAATGCATATTATTTCCATGGCAGAATGATGGGTATTTATCAGAACTCTCTGGTTATATCAGTTGTTCACTATTTCCCTTTTGCTGTGTCTAAATGACATAAAATTATCAATCAATGATCACTCATTGGCCATTGGCCATCTAAATTGAATACACATCAATAGAGAGACAACTTTTAATCATAAAAGGTAATTCCATTCAATGTAGATGGTGTTCTCTCAAAATGTTGATCATTGTATGATGGTTAATTATTTTTCTTCATCTGAATGATATAGAATTACCAACAAATGATCACTCACTGGTCATCAGCTATTGTTATGATGAATACACATCAGTATAGATTATTATGATATGAATTTTCAGCGATTATAAATGCTTATTATTTCCATGGCAAAATGATGGGTATTGATCAGAACTATCTGGTATATCAATTTTCCACTATTGGTAGTGGAATATTTTGATTGAGGGTTGTTGGTATGCTTGATGATAATCTAGCCAGACATCTAACATTTGAGCAAGTGATATCTATATTTCACATGTGAAAAATGCATGATCATCATATGATAATGGATCATCTTTCATCATCTGAATGATATAGAATTATCAACAAATGATCACTTACTGGTCATCAGCTATCATTATGATGAATACACATCAGTATAGATTGTATGCCTCCAGTTTGAATATGAATTTTGAGTGATTATAAATGCTGATTGTTTCCATGGAAAATTGACGGGTATTGATCAGAACTATCTGGTATATCAATTTTCCACTATTGGTAGTGGAATATTTTGACTGAGAGAGTTGATATGCTTGATGATAATCTAGCCAGACATCTAACATCTGATCAAATAATATCTGTATCTTACATGTGGAAAATACATGATCATCATATGATATTGCATGCTCATGAACCATCAGGGTGATGTTAGTTGATTATTGTATGATGATTCATTATTTTTCATCATCTGAATGATATAGAATTATCAATGAATGATCATTTACTGGTAATCTGCCATCTTAATGATGAATACATATCAGTATAGATAATGTGCTTTCAGTATGGAAATAAATTTTGAATGATTATAAATGCTTATTATTTCTATGGCATAATGATGAGTATTTATCAGAACTATCTGGTTATATCGGTTCTTCACCATTCCCCTGATGTAGTACCATCTGGAGCAAACACAGGTGCTGCTATATCTGAAAAGTATGTTGTTGCGGCACCGTCGCACCGATAGTCTGAATGTCTGCCTATTCATTGATTAAAAGTCAATCAGAAGTGCTCATGTTCTCAAACAGTGAAAACTTACGGTGAAACCAGCATTATTCGCCATCGACAATTCTACCATCCGCAAAAGTCATCCCAAATCCTCATTGATGGCAAAGTGGTGTGGGCATCGTCGCGTCCAATGTGGTCTATAATGGCTTGGCCAAAGCCTCCTCGGCCTTCCGAATGAGATCGTCCACTTATCTGCGAGCTGCGCGGCCTTGTGCTTTGCTAAAGCCATCGCTTTCGCGGTCGCCACAGGCGAGAGCTTCGTCTACGTGGGTGGTCTTGACATCTACAGCGGTCACCTTGACCCGGGCCCTAGTCTCGTCTATTAGCTTTTCACACTAACAAAGATAGCCTCCCCTAGGTAGATCCGACATTCCCCTAACCAATTCATTGTGCCCTTCCCTCGCACTAAAGACACTCCGACTTCGGGTATCATACAGAATCAAACTACCCGACCCCTCCTTCATTCCCAGATGACGGAAAGCGTGTCGATATTCGACCAGAGTCTGCGAATACGGTGCTCACCCGCAGGTAGGACATTATGCACATGCGAGGGGTCTTGGATCTGCGACGACTACAAGAGGAAACAGTTACGTTGTTACTCAGTCAAGGAGTGCCCGAGCATTACAAATTTAGCGGCCTATAAAGCTCTCCGACTCCAATTCGTGGTGACTCGCTGTTGAAATCAAACACGGTATAGAACTGCTGGAGGAAGATGGTCCCGATCGACCAGAAATCTAGTCACGGTCAGCACGGGAAGAGGAAATGATAATCAGAAGAATCTCACCACTATTCTCCACAGACGCAATTCCGCTAAAGCAAGCTTGCAACCGAAACCCAACCCGTCCCTGGTTGAGGACCTTGGCAGGCATGAAAAACGACCTTCCACCGATGGTAAAAGTTATGGAGGGAAAATACTTGCATGGGACTACAAGGAGTCAATCAAAGGTATACCAAAATCGATCTAAACTTACAGGTATAATAACCACCCCCGCCATCGAATAACTTACCGCGAGCCGCCTTGTGCACGGCCAAAACTCGCTGCGGATCACCAAGAATGAGGTTGGAACCAGTGTCGATGACGGCGGGTACATCTGTCAGGACTGTGTATCCGTCGACTTTGATGTTGTCTATCTTCAGCGCCCAGAGACCCTGAAAGGGAAATTTAAGCGTGTATCCATACCGCCTGGCGTTTGCGCTCA
>JBBPOT010000019.1:0-37839 GCA_038091595.1 Leccinum subatratum | reverse complement strand
TATAATGTTGTTCGAAGACGCTGAACAATTTGGGTACCCTAGAGATCTAGCACTTCCCACCCGAGGATGATGGCTTCGTTGAGATCCACAACGACCCTACGTCGCTTGTACCAATGTTATCTGCCAAGTTGTTATTCGGAAACTGTGAACTATTTGAGTAGCTCATAGGGAATGAAGGTCAAGTGCTTGTCGCGCGAAGACGTTTGAGATCTGACATTGCTCCTTTGGAAGCGAGTATGCCTTAGACGAGCCAGTCAAGGAAGATTTCTCGCATGGACCAGGTCAGCTCCTTTTGGGTCCACATGCGATAGCGAGCTATTGAATCCAGCGAGTGGACAATGAGCGGAACGTATGGTAGAGAAATACCTCGACTCGGACGTACTTCATGTAGTCGAGGATCTCGTCGATATATTCGTGGAGAACATCAGAGCGTCCTCGGCGTCCTCGGCATGGAAACCTGGGCTCCGTTTTCGCAGGGTTTTGCTTCACCGGGCACGTCTAGTCGCTACTTCTTGAGCACACGGCGGTTGTAATACTCTTCCCGGGTGTTAGCTTCGACATTCAAGTGAGAAGTGGACCATTTAGATAAGTCAAATCACGTGGGAGGCGGCAGCGACAGAGAGACTATGGGTAACTTGGGTGGCTCTCGCGGAAGGGATAAAGCGGGGTCATGGCGTCATCAGTGTGCACGAGGACGGGCTCTACATCCACCTTTATGTCGGCTAGTGGTCGGACTTGGAGGCGCGGCAGGCCACTGGCACGCAAGGGGTGGACAAGAGCCACAGCGGATTATGATGATTTCCTCAATGAACGTGATGAGGGCCACGAATCATGCAGCATTGGAACGGAACGCAGTAGTCGACAGAGGCTACTTGTTTGATGTCGTGAAGATGGCCTGAGGGAGGTCGATAACCTTTTAGCCCATCAAGCTCAGTTCACGAAGAACCCAAAAGGGTCTCCTGCACCGCGCGCGTCAACCCAGAAGATCACACCTACCGAAAAATGACACACCTGTTCCTTCGATGTCATGTACTATCAGTCCTGCGCCCTGCGTGTGGTCCTGATCGTCATGCAGAATGCGAGTGGATGTTGTGAGTATTCATGAGCATGGTCACCACAGGTCGTCCTCTGCGCGTCTTCCTCGCCGACGATAATGGTGACCGTGGGGTCGGTTTGGAAGTTTGGAAGCGCTCGAGCTGGACCATAGTTGCTGCAAAATGGACAGAGGATGCTACGAGATGCTAAAATGACCTAAATGGCGACACGTCAGCATGGGATGACCACGCTGTCGAACTTTTCCTTGGCGGAAGGCAGATCGGAGGCCTTGTCGTGACGTTCTTAGGAGCCAGTGGTAGCTTCGCCTTGATGACATGCTTGGGAACTTAGGCGAGGGTGTTGCTCTTCTGCTTTTCCTAGAATGCACAATTGAGGCCGTTCTCCGGGGAACAGTGAGGAGAGTGGAGGACTTGCGGGTATCATTGTTAACCGTCCAAGACGTTGTGGTAGTTTGGGATCGTAGAGCACTGGCAGTAGATTGAACTAGACGGATGCATCGAGGATCAGGAAACGATTAAAAATGGTCAAATTTTCCTACCTCGATGGGTACTTTCTCGACTACTTTATTTTCCCAATCCAAGCTCCATCCAGTCTCAGTGTGATCAGCCACGGCACATCCGAGTTGGCGGAGGGCAAGTCAGTGACGTTGTCACGGTGTCACTCAATCCAAAGTAACGTCACAGGTCACGCTCTCAGTAAAACGCGAGCAGACTCGGAAATTGTTCGACGAAAGAGCTATAAACAACCGGTACAAACAAGGTACAAATGACAATACGCAGCCGCAGTTCAGTAGGTAGACCAATGGAAGTTAAAGTAAAAAGACATTAGGTTGCTTTCATAACCAAACACCAAATTATACCTTCAGCAATATGCTGGAGTCACCAGTCTGAACCTTCGGAGTCAACTCCATCATCATACAGTGCGTACATAGCCTGAACTTCTTCTTCTTCTTCTTCTTCTTCTTCTTCTTCTTCTTCTTCTTCTTCTTCAGACTCACGCTCGGAATCCTCTTCCTCACAGCCCGCCTCTCCGACTTCCCACTCTAGTACCGAGTCTGAGTCATCCCATCGAGGAAGCGAAAACGGGTTATCAGGGTCACCAGAATCCTTGGCCATAGTCGCATCCGAGTCGCTATTTTCTGTACAATTCTGGGGCAAGGATGAAATTGGAATGGCGGAGGATGAGGACGATTGGGCGAGTGGTGAATCCCCCCTCACGGTGAATGGTGACTGACTCTGGCGTGGGGGGGCTGGAACATGCGAGTAGGTATGCCCGACGCCGAGGCCCCAATGATACCTAAGCAACATGTCGCGGTCCACGAACCTGAAACGTGTACTGTGAGTCAATGGGATGATACGAGGAAATCTAGAATACCTGTTGACATAATAAATCTTCCAGTCTTCTGAATTGCGTGCAATGGGCGACGTCACAATTTGATCTTGATGGGATCTTCCAAATCTGAATGCCGGTACGAGATGGCAGCTTCTCAATATGTCCGCTGGGTCTAAAAAATCGAACGCTGCAGGATCATCCATACTGACAAACCTCACGGCTTCGAGATCGTGTAGGTCTTGTTTCGGGACCCGTTCAAACCATCGAACGTACAAGAAGTCGATCCGTCGAGGTGAGTAGTCCTTCATCCCTGGTCCAATGTACTGTATATTAGCATGATAAATCCCGATGATTCTGGCATAGCAAAACCGTTGATGATCATCAGTATCCTCAGGAGAGTGGAGCATCATGATGTCAGAGTGATCGGTATGAGGATTGAGGATGTCATCGGCGCGACGGACATCGTAAGTCGTGTAGTTGACTCGAAGGATGTGATGCTGGTAGATACGATCGTTCTTGAATATTACCTGATCTGGTTGACTATCTGATGTACCAAAGCCATCGGTTAGCCCGGCCGTCTGTGATGGATTCATATCGTCTGGATCGCGGTCTGAGGCATGAACCGCTCGAATGCGAGGTAGCAGGTGGTGCTTGAGTTTCCGTGCAAAGTCCTATTAACATATTAACATATCTTCGACTCACAAACATGCACGCAACTCACCCTGACGGCTAGATCATCGGAATTCTGTCGACAAAAAATTGGGATATTGATAGGTAGGTTTTGCGATTTTCCAATCTGATAGTGTTCGTTCGGGTCTCTGGGAATAGGTTCCAGCAAATTTTGGTGCGCAGCATCCACCCTCTCGCGAATACGGCGTATACGTGACTGCCGCCGTTCAATTTGAGTGAGTTGAGAAAGGAAATTCTTGCGACTGGTCCGAAGGAACCTCCCTTTCCCGACACGGTGTTCCCGTTCTCCCTGTGAGCAAATGGTAAGAATATGATACCAACCAGGGTGGGATCTCGCACGGGTTGGGTTGAATAGGAATCGGTAGTCCCGAATCTCCTGATCGAAGACACGTAATCCCCGAGGGCGTGTAATTTGTATGTTTGCAGGTTGAATGATTTTGGTTGACGCGATGCAGTTGCTTTGGAGGATGCGGATCGCTGCTGCCGGCGCTGTCGACCCTCGGCTTCGCGCCTAAGCTCACGAGTCTGGAAAGCAGGACAGGAATGAGCACAAAATGCACGGAGTTCTTTCCCAAGAGAGATGGTGATGTCCTCCATGATCTGCAGGGTTTCTTCTGTGTGCATTCGAAGTTTAGCAAATCCATGCCAACGACAAAGAACAGTGAGCAACCGAGATACTGATGAATTGTGCGGCTCTGGAAACAGGTCTTCGAAGACGGGAAGGGCGCACTTGAAAGACTATGAAATCGGTCTCTCGGAAGTAGTGAATCAAATGACTGACCTGTAAGAGATCCTCGAAATCGTGGGCTGCAATGCGCTTCATCTCTGACGCGTTCCGAGAAAACCGGCGAATGGTATCGCGTCCGAATGTCGGGATTTGGCGATATCTGCAAGGAAGAGAGAGTCAAGTGAATGTAGTACATACGGACGGAGGACTAACCTGCGATCAAGCTCATGTATCTTGCTCTCTTCCAAGGATTCCAGCATACGAAGAAGCTGTATGAAAACAGCTTTCCAAACCCCTAGCTCAAACTCATGGAGGAGGTCTACTACTAACATAGCGAATAGACTGAAACCCAAAAGACGCAACTGGCTGGAAAATGCATTCTTGTGCAATAGTGTTTGCAATGAAAGCAACAAATTTCTATCAAGAGAACCACTCACCAATGTTGGAACGAGGGATTCGGGTTTGAGAAGGGCTTCGACTTGAGGAGTCGTGATTGCATAGTTGCTCTCATAGATAAAGTCTCGTGCAGTGCATACTTTCTCGACACGATCGTCATTGTCATATCGACGAAGCAGCTGCCGATTTCGCAAATCTCTTTCACTGCCGAGATCCTGGACCTCGTCCAACCTAATTGTGCAACGAGGGCAAGGGCAGGTGCCAAGGTTACGTACACTCGCTATAAGAACTCTGTCAATGAATGGAAGTCAGTGGAATTCAAGACCACCTGATTTGAAGACGAACTTTTCTGGGTAGTCCGCAGAATAAGTGAAAACTCGAGGGTAGAAACGACGTTTTACACCATCACAACACGTGATCACAACGCCGTGTTGATAGGCTTTGATGAAATCCTCGTCCAGAAGTATTCGCCACTGCTCATGGAAAAACTCTCGATGGCAGTGGGTCATGAGAGGTCCACTTAGTGTTTTACTTCCCGAATTACTCATCACGAAATCTTTGAACTCGTCGGGGAGCTGCAATGATGGATAGTGAGACATGTAGATATCCCCGTCATGATCACTTACAGTCTGAAAATAGGCGGCATGAGAACAGGAATTGTTCGACGGTTGACATCGACGGTACTTCGATTCATTGCCGAAATACACGTAGAGCGGCCAAAGTTTCTGGTTGCCAAATGTCGACAGCTGAGTTGCATCCGACCAGAACATGAAAGCAGAAACGACCCGGGGTAATTCACAGCCAGGTTCTGGAGGTGATTCTTGCAGATCTCTATGGGCATCAAGGAATGAGCTGGAAGTGAATAATTCTCCGTGCACCTTGACATCCTGGTCCCGGTGAGGTGGATGCCAAAGGAGTTCATACGGCTCGTAATGGAAATTTGCAGCCTGAATGGGATCCTTGATTTTCTCTTCCAAGATGGAGATCAGAGAGCGATGGTGAAAATCTTGCACGGTGTATGATTTGGGCCCAGGGTTGGCAGAGCGGCCGTGGAACGGAACCGAGATAGTTACCGGAGAAGACTTCCACCCCTGGTCGCCACTCAACCACTCAGGAATGTCCGAATTCCCACCGTCAGGATCGTGGTTGCCAAGCTCCTTGTTGATAGAATCCCACGGAACTCCGGACACGTCGACCGCACTAAATGTAGACTTCCCAACGATACTGAGCAGCTGCTTGAAGTCCTCCCGTGATTTCTGCGCTCCTTGATTCCAATACCAGTCACCCAAGCGCATCGCGCTCTCGTTGGGATACGGACGGTAAGGGTTGTTTGTCTCAAGACTTTGAGCGCCGTGATCAGATGGTCGCAGCGCATGCTCGATTGAATACGGATCATCTGGGTCGTGCGACGGAAGAGCCTGCGTAGTGTAGGCCCGGAGCAAGCCGAATTTGTTCATAAGGGTCCTGAACATTTTGACTAGCGGCCGCGATCTGGACGAGGATGGATCGGATGGTGTTGTGGTCGTTCCTAGGTGACTCTGAGGGCCGGAGTTACGAGCTTCTGGCTCTGTTGGTGAGGTTGGATTGACCAGCGTCAGTGGGGGAAGAGGTGGAGGCGGCTCGGGTAATGTGTCACGAAAACGTAGGGGTAATCTACGAACCCTGCGAGGGCGACGTTGTGCAAGTGAGATATCATTCTAGTTAGACATTTGACGTCACTGAGGTAAGTACATTGTTTGTTAAAATGATGAACACATACGTCTGGGCAAAAATTTGAAGCATCGTGTTCTTGGCTAGTGTTGATGTCCGGTTCTCTATCCTGGTATAGACTCAGACGTGACTCGGAGGAGGAGACGCCCTGAACAGAACGGTGTTACGAAGAGAAATGGAAGCATCCGGTGAGACCATACCTGTAGGATAGCTTGCCCATCACTTTCACCATTGTCCTGGCCTTGCTTTAACTCGCCCTTTCCACTGCTAGTGGTTGCTTCCTTATCCGAGCCGGCGGTTGGACGCCTTGACAAGAATAATCTGGCTCTCTTGGCTTGGTGCGCCTCCTTCGCCTTATTGAGGGCATGGGATAATCTTTTCTTGCCCTTACAACAGCCTTTCTCGTGTCTAGTAAAACCCCCAAGGTCAGTAAACGTGCGACCGCAGACACAGGTCTGACTGAATATCGGGTCAGACATGCTACTAAATAGCAGTGCGCTGAAAAAAAATAATCGAGACGGTGATTGGTCTGCGACGTGCGTCACAAACTCAAAAACACGGTCACGCGACACACACATTGTACTACATGACTGCCACCAGAAGATACCAACAGATTATTTCCGAAGGCAGCCCAGAGTCTCGGAGACCCAGGACTTCAAGTCCGAGTCAAGGCAGAGTAGCTGTACCAATACTTGACGGAGTACCACTGAGGATTCCGATACCGAACACCATTGACAAGATCTCATCGCGATCACAATATTACTACAGCCTTGACTTGGAATCGCCGAATCACTGGATCTACCATATCAATGACACAATATCATGGTCAAGAATGAAATAAATAGCGAAGAAGTACATCATTTTGGCTATTGCTTCATCACAACGTACATCTGTCCGACGAACAAAGATAACGCGAGAGAACATATAATCCACCATAGTATAAATTCAGCGGGATTCTCATTGTTCACTAACAATCATTAGAACAACGATAATGTTCTGATTACAGATTGACTCACTATGTTGTCAGCGCTGATAAAGGACCGCAAACTATGATTCCACACCGCATGGAGATACTTCGTACCGATAGTTGCGATGTCTGAATCTCCAAGTGGATTGTTCTCAGATGTCACCCGTTCTACGTCCTCCTGGCTGAGAAAATCATGGAGCAGCGTTTCACGTTCTTCACATGTTTGTTGAATGCGGAGGAGTAGTTTTGCCAGGAAGAACTTTTCCCCCAAAGCTTCCTTGTACTCCTGCATGATGCTGTCCAACGAGCGCCTAGCCGGGACGGAAGATAAGCCCTAGTTGATGTCATAGTAAGAATACCTTTCGCTATTGAGAACGAATGACAAACCATAATATAGGGGATTCTCCTTAAGGAGTCATGGTAGGTGCGAGATTCTGCCGGCAACCCCTCATCCACAGCCTTGGGGCTAAGTTGTGTTACTGGTGGTGTTATTGGCGTGACGTGAGACGGCGATAGGAGAACTGCAGGCAGCTTTTCCCCAGGGCGTAGTTTGAAGGTTGTCGTCGGATATGATTCGAGCGGCGTGGTGCGAGGCATAACGCACGGCGATTTGGTCGTAAGCAACGGGGTTTGATCATGACGTCTCGAATATAAATACCCTATCTGACTCGGGGAGTGCCGAGTCCCAACTCCGCAGGAAAAACAAAAACCACTTTTAGAAAGATTACGTGTGGCAGAGTGGCAGAATGTGAAAGTGTGGCAGGCAGGGAATCTTGGGCGACCCGATCTGGAATGCCGCATCTGAGATTTGAGATCGCAGGAAGATACGATTATGCGATTGACATACTTAACATGGATGAACCTACAATGTGATACTAATACAGGCACGGGGTGCTCACTATATTGGCTATTGGAGCCCAGGGAAGACGAAAGCGTGAGACACTGCATGGGACATGTCGGGTGGTAAGGGGACGTACTGAGAGGGATGACTCAGAACGCCCCATCTTGTTTTTTTCTTGTGCGAGGGTCTGAACTCTGCAATGCTTCGAGGAGAGGGGAGCAAGGCAGCGGAGTCAACGCTACCGACAAAAGTCAACAATAGGTGGAGTGGATCGGAACAAGGTAGACGACGTACCACAGATTGTCATGTGAATCCATCCTGCTGGAACACCCAGACGATTCTGCCCTTAATCTTGGCGTCTTCGGCCACGGTTGATGGAATTCCGAAGGGTCGCAAAGTTGATCAAAATCGATCATCCGGGCGCGGTGTATTTGATTGCGTTTCTGCCAGCGGGGAGGTCGTCAGCGGTGGCGTGGAAGGGAGACAAGTGAGTCGTGGCTGGTATGAGGATTGATCAATTTGTGGTGTGGACTCCGTCGACATCTACATCAAGGGGCACGTCATCGGTGTCCATTTCTTCAAGCGGTACACCGTCCACCTTACCACCTCCTCCTGGATCGATGATGTTACAAATGGGCAGAACTCTGTTATACTTTTGTACGAAATCACGGAGTAAAGCTTGAAGGGGAAACCGTTCGCGACCAAGAACTTCATTATTCAAGAGCCACCGATATGCATGTCGTCTGGTCAACGTCTGGCCAAGGAGCCCTGACGAGGTGACTCGTTGTTCAACCTTCTCGAGAAACGGAAGAGGCAGATTCTTCAGCAGGTTGGAACAACTTGGCCTTGAACCGTGATGCGTACGTCGACTGAGCTTCCGCTATCACACCATCGCTTTCGTCTTGCTTGTTATTGTCTTGAAGAACGGGGTGAGCTTCCGGGGATTACTACTAGAGAATAAGGATAAGCCAAACCTCACGAACAGCCTCGGCATGTTCCAGGCTGAATATTGGACGAGCAAGTTCGCTACGCTCCCCGGAGAGGGCGCGGAGCATTGCCTCAAACTTCTTCCGTGCGAGCTTGCTCAATCCGGTCTTCTTCGTACACTCCTGCTCTGACTCGGTCGGTGGAATATACCGAATTGTACCCCTAATAAGGACCCCTCAGTCAGGGTGCGGAACAAAAATGATCTCGTACATCATCATCAAATTCTGGTTCCATGATGTCGCTGCGCTCAGCCAACTCGCGATGGAAGACATGTCTGTGATGCTGTAATACAGTTGTAAGGGGGAAATCGTGCCGTAACTGAACAACCCAACAACCCACCTGGCGATTGGTAAGAAATGTGTATTTTGGATTGTTTCGTGCCCACTGGTTCAGATTCTCTGCGTACTTCTGGTCGTGACCGCTGCCACTGCCCATGTGAATGTATCAGTGACGCCAGACTCGTCATCTTCACACCTTGACGGCCGGAAAGGACTTCAACTATTCATGTCCGTCTTGAACGACTGGATAACCAGCTATAGTTGTATGAACGGAACGATTGTGTGACCGTCGCGAAGCCACTTACATCCACGATCACCAGAGCGGGAACGTGAGCGGCATCTGGACGAGTACGATCGGCTTCTGTTCCTTCCTCTGCCATGCGTGATCGTCGAGTCCCAACTACAAGTATACGGTGAGCTTCGGACAGTATACCAGCAAGATACGCGCCATACAACAGCCTGGCAGCCATGGGGACGGCTTTGCTACACCCGAGTCGAGTCGCAATACTGAGCTTCCTCAATCAAAGGCACCCGTTTCTCTCAGCGCGTCCTTTGTGTCTTGGCGATTCATGAACGACATGAAACCACCGAGACCAGCGTTACTATTTTGTATTGACGTAGTCATGTCACTGCCAGGACCGTCGCCGCGGAGCCACATGATCTTGACCTGGGGATGTTCCAGGTCGAGAGAATTTGATAGAAATCGAAGACCTACCGAACCAACGGGTTCACGGCGAGAAAAAGAAAAGGAAAAAAAAAAAAAACAGGCTCCGGGACTGCTTCGTAATGTTGTTGGAAGATAAGTTGACCACGAAAAGGTTGGACGTCTAGACAAGCACCGTGTTCTAGATTCAGAAGCATAAACTTCCAAGCGTTGCTTACCTCAGGGTCTGCTCGTCTTTACTTCCACTTTGGCCCTCGTCAGCTAGAAGAAAGTTGACTGAGAACATGACCCATGAACGAACACAAACACAAACCTGGCAGAGCTGTGGCAGATCGGGGCTATAGACAAAGTTTGAATCCCAAGTACAAGTATCGTCCTGCCTTGAATTATGAGAGTACCAGGCCTCCCATACGGCTGCTCCATAGATACGAGGTTACGGAGACGAAGAAGATAGCCACGGATGCCACACCTCTTGATTTCCTCAAAGAATGGATCCTGCTTGCCCTTCAATTTCGGAGCACTACTCGGCACAAAGGCCTGCAATCAGTCAGTCTACGAGGTCAAATATACGACGACGATGACAACTCGCCTCTTTCAATTCCTCTCTTCTGCTCCCGTCCGAGACGAGCCTTCAGTCGTGCTCTTCGTTGAAGGTTGATGAGGCGTCTTCGTATCGCCCGAGCCCCGAACAAATGTCGACGCCACCTTCTTCCTGGCCGCGTTTTCTTCTTCTTCCTCCTCGGCAACTTCTTCCACCTTTTCTCGCCGAGACTTGCGCAGGGTCCCTTAAGCATCTGGTCGTCCGAGGGCTTTTGCTGGTTAGATGAGGAAAAATGGTGGGCGCTTTGACTCACTAAAAAAGAGGTCCTATCCATCGCGCTGGAAAGGAAGGTTCTTCGTTGTCGTTGTCTGCTACTAAACTTAGTAGTACCTTTGAGACGTGTATTGAGTTCCCACGCTTTGCCTTCAATATTTACTTACCAGCGTGGGTACTTCCTTTTGCGGTCGCGCGTGACGGAATCCGCCGAGCCGCGGCCGCGGCCATCCCTTCCGAGCCATGCTGCCCTCATGCACTGGGGAAAGCTGCGATTCAGATAAAACGAACTACTATGGGATACAAACGGACGACGTGGACGACAGACGAAATTAAGAGCGTGCGCGAACGTGAACGTTTCGGTGCAACTCTGCCACCACCACTACCATTACGACTCGGAATGAACGGCAGGAGGGACCATGATGGGGGGGAAAGAGACGAACACGGAGCGAAATTGGAACGCGATCCCGGTCGGATTAAGGCCGGAGACAGGGCGGAGAGACGCTTGCGCAGCGCTCGCTCGGTAGCTGCTGCTGGTACTAACAACTAGTAGGTCGACGAATAGCTGGGTAGAAAGAAGTGAGTGAGGGCGAGTGTCCGGTCAACGGCGATCGATTAATGTGACTGGTCCGAAGCCTTGGCGGGTTGGGGTCGACCGTACCGCCGAGCGTCGAGACTTTGGAGTATCGTCGTTCAAGCTCATGATCGTGTGTCCGAGTGGTCAGTCGGAATCGGGGGCGACGGCGTGGCCGTTGTGCTCGACCCATTGGAGGCCTGACCGGTCGAGCTGTCGATGATGCCAGGCTACCACGAGGCGCCTGAGCCTGAGACGTGTCCTCCGGGTTGGCTGGTTGTATGGGTGGTGCTGCTAAAATAAATAGTGGCAGCTCGAGTCAATGGTGTGCTTGCGAAGTCCGATGAGCAACCCCTTCACCTCAGGCTTGACCTGTGGCGGCGTCACGATCATCTCGAGATTTGGAATTGGCGAGCGGTCCAGACCCAGATCGCGCGATGACCTCCGAGATCAGGTTGGTGAACGAATCAGCAAATAGCTGACTCGTGTCCACTCTGATCTGTTGGGTGATGAGTCCACTTTCAGTTCCGGACGCCTGGGCCAGTCACATTTCCTCGACTGTCACTGGCCGAACGAGCGCTGCCTCTCTGAACTACGCACGTATGCGCCCTTCAAGTTGTCTCCCACTTGAGGCTTACGGTCATGCACAGTCCATCATGTTCGACCCATCACGGCATCTGTGATATGTTTAACGGTAACAAAATCCATAGTTTCGTGACATCCGATACCAACACCTTAGATCATGCTGAGACCGTATAGTAAGGAGGGAACCAGCCTGACCACGTAGTACCTGTTTACTTGGCCCGTGCCCTGGTGTATCTTGAGGGTCAGTCCACAGCAACTGCGGTCGTGTGAGAGAGCACACGATCGGTCTCCTGGAAGTTATACCTCGCCGTAGACTCACATCAAACCCTCTCGACGTCCGAAGCCTGGTACCTTCCACATCTATTCCAACGTTACACCATCTCCGCCGAACATCCAACCATAAACGGCAAAATAGCGCTTGAGCTTCTCCAGGGACAATATCGTCTTCGGCGTGATATCTGTGGACAGCTTCGTCATGCTGACCAGAGTTGCGAGAGGCACTATATAAACAGTTAGCTGTGAAATTGACGTCTAGCTCCAGTTACGCACTTTCGGTGAACACGTGGGCAAAAGAATGAGTTTTAACCCTCACCTTACAACATCTGTCCGTCATGCTGTTACTTGGCTTCTTCGGAGCTATACCATGTCCAATTCGTGTCCTTTGCTTTATAATTGCCTTCAAGCATTGATGAACATTCGGTTCGGGGTATGACCCCGACGTCCTTGACCAGTGGTTCAAGCCAGGCAAAAGATATACGTATTGGAAATTGTTCGCGGCGCCCACTCCTATTTTATGAAGGACTGCCTGATCAATCTAGATCTGGAGGACAGATTAACTTAGTTGCGACGTGGTTCAATGGGGATGTTCACGGTGTGTTTCCATATTAAAGTTATTGTACTGGAACAAAACATGAGCAGGAAAAAGGGGGGAAAGGGGGACGACGCACGGAAATTATGATTGCTTTCGACGTGTGGTACCCAAAGTGATTCGCGTTGTGATCCGAATAGAACGGTGGCATTGACGGCGTGCTCGCTGGACGCGGGGTCAGAGTCTGCCCGATGAGATGGAGAACGAGTACGGACCGCAGGAGCTTTACCCAACAATGTCACTGCCGGCCGGGTTAGACGATGAGACGAGTTTTAGAGCCCGAAAGTGTAGCCGCTAGTACCGCGTTCATGCCATTGTCGCAGCGAGAAATACTCACGTCGCGATGGTCCTTTGTGAGACGTTCACCGAAGGCGGGGCTCTGATGCTCGCGTTGTTCTCCTTATTTTCTATATTGGTTCGACCGGTGCTCTTCTTCGTCCATCCCGACGTTGTACGTCCTGCCACCGATCCAAGACGAGGCCGGGGTGGCAATCCGAAAACACGCTCAGGCTTGTCTGCAGATACGGCGCACTTCTTCAGATCCGCAGACATTGTCGACAGTACGCTGGGATTGATCGTGATCTGCTGCAGTGCGTTGGAGAGCGACGACGAGGAGTGACGAGGTACTACAGCATCATAGTTGGACGTAATGAGAGACACAGTCACAGCGGCCCGCAAATATTCCGTGCTGGGAGAAGACGTGAACGAAGTCTTGACGTTTCAAGGGTATGGTGAGGGCCGACTGTTGACGCGCGATAGCGCCCGCCGAGGTCGAAGTTCAGATAGAAGAGGACCGTAGTCCTCCAGCGAATGCTCTAGCATCGTTTGCATTGCAGACCGATGATGCGGAGGTTCGAAAGCTAGCGGAGTGATCGTTGTCAAGAACAGAGAAAGAATGACCAGTGGACGGCTCACATTGAAGAGCAAAAACAGAAGCCGGAGTATCCAGCCACGTACGCTTACTTTCCGTAACAGTGTTCTCCGCCTCATCCCGGAGAGCGTAGCACCTTCGGAACGCGGTGATCCCTTGCTCGTCATCCCACAGAGAGAACGAATCCACCGACGACGTCTCGGGATCTATGACATACACTTAAAGCGGATCTATCAGTTTCGTCACAACAGGCGTGTTAGAAGCTGAGCCGGGGACTGAGTCTGCGGGAGCGGGAGAACTCGTAGGCGGGAACGTCTACGTGAATTCCTCTTGGAACGTCTCGTAAATGGAAGTGCGTGACGCACGAGCTTGGGATATAAGGTGATGATGACCGTGACCGCGACCGTAAGGACGAGTAAGCTAAAAGGAAGCGTAGGGCGACGCGTGCGAGCATTAAGCTATGAGATATCAATGCTGGACAACGATTCCTCGGAAGAGTAACCGTCCGAAAAGGAAAGCAGGGGAATGTCTTGCCCCTGATGCCGACGTACACGTGCTTGACCGAGAGTGGTTTACGGGGCTGGAGGGGATGAAAACAGACATCCAGACTACAATACAATCAATACCGTATGACACGCGTCTCAGAGGACTTACATACATGATGAGATCCTCACCGTCTCCTACCAACACCGTGTTCTCAAGGCTCTCGCGCTCGAGAAGACCATTCCTTGCGCGAATAATGCGCTCGTCAGAGTCGTCACCAAATTGGACAGAGTTCGTGGTAGAGGCGATTGATGGCTTCATCTCAATCACGCGCGAAAGTTTAGGGGTGAGCGTTCTTGATACGGCTAAAGACTGTCTCCGCGGGATTGGCAAAGAACCGATCAAGGACGTCATGGAACATCGCCGTATCTGACCACCGCCCAGCATCTAATGACGCGTCAGACGAGCAGACGGCGAAAAGATGTCAACTTACACTGATCATTGTGTCATCTGCATTGGGCGGACGCTCCGGATGCTCCAACACGAAATCGGGTGACAACGAGGAAGCTTCAAGTCCGCTGCATCACCCGAGTCTTGTTCAAAGAACGTCGAGTCGCGGACGACGGGTGTGGGAATTACACCCACTAATATGTACAAGGAATGCTCAGGGACCGACAGCCCTTGGGTATATGAAGGTGGTTGTACGGCTGCATCGGGCACTATTTGAACGGCCACCATTGGTTCTTGTTGATTTTGTATGCATGCAGCTCGGATCGAGTAGGCGAAAGCGTATAATGGTTTTCGGACTTGATTTCTACGCGCGTGGATAAGCTTAACAGAGCTTGAATGGAACCAAAAGTCTTACTTAGTACTAGGGTCGCCGTTGGCGACTGGTAACCTTGCTCGCTCAGAAGAAGCAGATGCTGAAAAGACACAGAGCGATCGAGAACGGGCACGATGGTCACTGCACGCGGTGAGGCGGCGTCATCATATCGTCGCGTCGTGGGGCATGCTGGCGCTACACCGTTGAAGCAATACTTCCCCAAGAAAAAAAAAAGTCGGCGGGCCCGAGGGCACCCTGAGTGTGGTATAAAATACACGGCATCACGGTACCGATGTCCTGCGGTGGCGGCCGCCGGCGCACGCTCAAAACTCAAAACCATACGAAGTCGGGACGAAACAACAATGTGGCGCGATACCGGTTTCGGAGCTGGTGTAGAATGTGAGCAAAAGGGCACGTACATGTGGGGACGCGTTTCTTTACCGAGGCATAGCTTGCCCATTTTCCTTGCGTGGAAGTAGACCTGACAGTCCCCGGAGCTCGTCGCCACCTGCCAGCTCTGCGTCGTCTTCGCCGGTGGACCAGATATTGTATGTAGTGTTCTTTCTTGCCAGACTCTCGATGAGGGCTGTCCGTGATGAAGAGGGAGGGTCTATATCCAGTCCCTCGAGGTGTTTCGCTTTGATCTACGGGTCCGTATACTGTTCGGTAAGGCGGCAGGACGGAGCTCGAGTAAGGAGTGCGTACCGAATCTGGGACGCGGATGAGCCAAATCTCAGTGTCTGGGTCATTATTGACTGCATCCCACTCGAATACTCCGACGTCGACGGTGTGGTCGAGCAATACAGCGCCTTCTGGAGGTTCGTATGCCCAATGGGGGGTGTCTCCCTCGTTCTTCTCGCCGTGGTCTGGTGCGGAGACGGCAGCAGGTTTTGACTTAGACTTTTTCTTAATGGGCTTTTTTTTTTCTTTTTCTGGATTATTTAGTAGTAATTTACTGGGAGATTCCAGTTTCGAGATCGGACGAAGAGGACAATATTGTGGATTTATTGTGGATTCCCTGTTTGGGGTGTTTGGCAAAAGCTTTAGAAATAAACAAGTCAAGATTCTGCGGACCGGCTACTGCTCTCGTGTGAATCCCGCAACGGCTCGTGGGCCTGCGACTCTGCACGTTAGTGTGCCTCGTCTCTCCGCCCTCACAGTCACGATGTCGAAGAAGGTGACGACCATATTAACCATAGCTGGCACGGATACAGGTGGAGGCGCGGGAATTCAGGTGTCTATGATTCACATTCACTCGCCGGCCATTCATTACTGAGACCAACCAAAGGCTGATCTTAGGACGATTGCAGACCACGGATGCTATGGTACTAGCGCCGTTACGACTATGACTGCACATAACACTAGCAGCGTTCAGGCGGTACAGGGCGTAAAACACGAATTCGTAGCGCAACAGGTGTGTACTCTTCCTTCGCAATAAGTCCGTGTCTCAGACACTGATGTGGAACGATTCCAGATGCGTTGTGTGCTCGACGATATTGACGTGCACGCCATCAAGACCGGCATACTATTAACTGAGAATACCAGGGCGATATCGTCGACGCTCCGAGAACACTTTCGCATGCGGGACCGGGACATGTCTTATTACAGCCAGACGCCGTCGACACGGTCATCGACGAGCTGTTCCCCATCTCTACGCTGATCACGCCGAACCAGAGGGAGGCAGAGCTGCTGCTCAAAGCGCGGTCTCTCCATGTCATATTGCGTCTCTCAACGACATGCTTGTGGCTGCACAGAACCTGCTAACACTTGGATCGGAAGCTGTTCTGCTCAAGGGCGGACACTTTTGTGACTCATTGATGACGTTCATCATCTCAAAGTACCCGATGATGCGACTTTGCAAGTCGACTCGGCGTGCCTTTTGGAAGACACGGATATCCTTCAAACGAGCAAGGTAGAAGAGGTCACGGATATCGTTGTGGATGTGCTTTATCGACGTGGCGCTGATGTGATCGTGCTATACCCTCGACCACGCCTTCAATCAAATGGTACGCAGGCACGGGGTGTACTTTGAGCGCTGCGCTCGCGTGTGAGCTCGAAAATGGAACTTCAGGTAAAGGATGTCTCGACGATGTCAGAGTAATTCATTCTCTTTTATTGTGATTCCATGGGTATATAAACCTATATACTAGGCAGAGAGGTTATTGGCCACCATAAACTAAAACATATACCACAGCGCTCCGTTGCAATAATGCTATATATTACAAGCGGCACCTTCGGACGGTGGGAAAGTAGGCATCCACCGATTGGCATTGGGCAACAGCTGAGAATCTTGCCATGAGTGACAGGGCTTGCAATCTCCTCCACTTTTAGTGTCGTACATGAGCTTTCAAGTTGGGATTCAGCATATATCAAGTTCCAGCGTTCGCACTTCGTGTGTCTGATTGTCAACGACAATTCCTACCGGAATCCATCTCAGTCTAAGTGTCCTATTCGATTAGACCCGGCCACAAAGTCGAATTGCAAAGCTCCAGGATACGGTGACTGTACTGTTACTAACCTTGCACATTCGTAGTCAGCTTTGTGGATAAATAGAGAGTCATACAATTCCGTGTGCTAGATGAGTGACACAGATACACGAACTGTGGATGTCATCAATAAAGGATGAAGAGAAAAGTGACTGACAGGGCCGGGATTTCACCGCCCAGTTTCTCCGCCAATGGTCTTGACGGGATCTCCTGTAGCGAGCTTAATACGTTGTCTCTGTTCGTGCTTTCTCGGCCAGCTGCTGCTCCCGGCGTTTCCGAGCAAGGTAGGCACGACTGGCCCGGCTCGTGCTTTCCCTTCAGAGGACTTCAGAAATACAAGCACCGGTTTGAGCAAACAACGGAGAGATATCGACCCAATGTTCCACTTCGACCCAGGCTGGATAACGATGCCTACGAAGGCGCTGGGAGATGAGAGGACAGATTAGTATGAAATGATGGCAAGGGGCGTACCACGGTACCAGTGTATGGCTCGCCGATATCAACCCCAAAAGACTTGCCGGTCAGGGCATATACGACGTCCTCCATGGCGATGTTTCCGATCGCTCCAGGGGAATAAGGATAACCACCGAGTGCGCCGACAGAGGCATCGAAGTCCTAGGAGCGCAATCCTACTTCGAGCGAGCGAATATGTTTGCGTTTCGTGAGACTATTCGACATCGTTTATAAGTCAAGCTGCGCATGGTCTCTTAGGTGCACATGACAGAGACACTCACAATGTCCCGCAAGTTTACTTGGATGAAATTCTTTGCAGGCCTCCTCTAGCACTGCACGCAGGCTGGCAGGGGTTCCCGTGCCTGTCTTATCCCCCAGGTTGACCTCATAACAACCCATCTGGAGCAGCTCCCTTGTGACGTTTCGCACCCTACGTGGGTCCATTCCAGAGTATCGATATGTAATGACGACCGAAAGATATCCGCGTACTTGTAGTCCTTTGTCGCGGGTCCTGCGGGTCACGGGTTCGAGGCGAGCCAAGGATTCCGCCGCTGTGGCATTCGTATTTGCTCGCGAGAAAACGTCCTTTGCGGCAGTGAATATCGCTTCTTCTGTAACCGGCGGTGGAGGCTTCGCGGAGGAGTCGGAGGAGAGAATTCGGAAGACTTCTTCGAGACCTTTGCCGTTTGGGACGAATACAGAGAGTGCACCGTTTGGGATGGGTTCGATTAGAGACAGGACTTCGGCTGTCTCAGCCGCATCTGTGTGGTGGGAAAATGGGGCGGACTTTAAGAAGGTGGTTCATGGAAGTGGCACTAGAAGAAGGTAAAGTACAGTTCCGATTCGGGACCGGAAGCGACTCGGAAAGAAACACCACACCGCCGTCAATTCAAATGTAAAGTTTTTGGGTTCACACAAAGGGAGAAATATAAAATAGTACAGTGTTCAACAGATATTGGCATATAGATAGATGTCAAAAGCTAAGTAATTCCAATTCGCATCCGAGTCCCAATAGCGACTGTCTGGTACACCATTGACCACCACAATCTCCTCCACAAGCAAGGAATAAACCAATATTTGACTACCAGGCAGGATTCATCTCGCCCGGTCATGCAAGGAAGGCTGTGATGACGCTGACGCTGTACGCAGGGGCAGTGAAGTTAAACGTTTGACCGACCGACAAGGGGGTCGTAGTAGGAACGACGGCGCTAGGCGTGGAAGGGCTGTTGCTCGCGTCCGGCGGGGGTCCGGTCAACACGACAGCCGATCCGTTGCTCGCGACGTTAAAGGGCATCACAAACGTCACCAACGCAGGGCCATCGTCATAGTTGAAACGTTGACGACCTAGAAGGCAGAATAGATGAATGTGTCATTGTCATTGAAGGCGTCTATATGCGCTATGGCTCAACGGGAATGGTACCTTACTTAATATAGTATGATACGCCGCGTTCGCATCCGTGTCGCGCGTTATACTCCAGTGGAGATTTCCGCCTTCGATGGGGAGCGTGCTGGGCAAGTATTGAGTACCGCGATGAGTACTGAAGAGCTGTGTTCGACGTGTCAACTGGGGAAACAAGACAACATCGACATTGGGTATGGAGCAGAGATCATACCTGCTGGACATAGTAGCTGGTCGAAAGGTAGACTGTCGAAGCGCTGTTCGTCTTCATCAGCACCAATCAGGTTCTCAGCGCCGTCAAGATGCTCCCCCCTCAGACTTACTCGAAAGAGATCATGTTAGGTGTCTGGAGCCAGGGCATGTGAGTGACGACGAAAACAAAACAAGGGACGGAAACTTGCCCACATAGGTGGGGTGCCAATGTTCGACCAGAGTGGCGCGTAGGCAGCGGCGAACACGATGTCCGCATTCCTCTCAAAGCCAATCATGAACGCAGCTTCTGCCACAGAACCTGGACGGACCATCATGAAATGGTGAAGATGCGCGACAGAGTGGCTTACCCTGAACGGTGGGATAGTCCATGGTTGACCCGTCATTGTTGTCGGTAACGGCGTATTCGCCCTGGAAGGAGATGAGGGTCTCAGTAGTGCGCTCATGCACGAGTTCTTACCTGCATGTAGTATGTGCCATTGCGCTAAGTACATACGGAGTGAGTAATAGAGGTGGCAATGAAATGAACCTTCCTGGTCACCTCGTAGGCATCCTAAGTGAATGCGTTCTGAACGAAGTAATCTGACCGCGAATTGAGGTCAGAGAATGAAATCTGGACACAAGTCAACTTGAACTTACTGGGGGTGTCATAGTAATCATTATCGTATTCAGTTGAAACAGGACTGAAGATCGGATTGAACGAAGCGGTAGTGGCGATGAAATCTTGTTGTTAATGGCGTTTATCATCCGATGTCAAGTTGAGGCGTATCAACAGGTACTTACGAAGCTGAGGAAACGTCGTAGATAGTGTCGTCACAAAATCTTTCCAGCGATAGATGTAGCTGGCATTTTTCACGACTGAGTTAGCGCGGGTGATCAGTTTGGAAAACTGACGAACGCACGATTCGCAAGATAGAAAGTCCTCATATCTACATTGGGCGAACGCTCCGGATGCTCCAACACGAAATCGGGTGACAACGAGGAATTCGAAGCTTCAAGTCCGCTGCATCACCCGTCGGAGTCTTGTTCAAAGAACGTCGAGTCTGCGGACGACGGGTGTGGGAATTACACCCACTAACACTAATGTACTATATCTACTATCAGGCTTCCGATTCCTTCAACGTGATTTCGTCTTCGGTGAATGTCTCTCTTCAACTTCAAGAGCTCAAGTAAGTTTACAATAGCTTACATATTTTTCCCCATCAACGTTCAACGTTCAACTTCAATCATTGCCGGTTTACCGAGCCGCAAAAATCATACCAAACGAAAAATATTTCGACGTTTTCTACCTCGTCGCTCGGAACTCAAGATATTCTCCAATCTCTCTCTGGTTTTCAGGTTCTTGCAAAACGTCTGCTTGCCGCGTGCATACGAGCTTGTCGAGTTTTCTGGCTCCACGCTCCACGATGGCGTGCCCATTTACAAGGTGTCACATAGATCCATATTGTCTGCACAGATATAGCTGTAGCCGTGTAGCAACCTCTCGCACTTGCACTTGTACATACAGTAGCATTGTACCGTCTCACGAACTGGAGGTACCGTGACCTCGACTCGTCGGTGGACAGACTGTACACCGCTGCAATGTCACACATGAAAAATATCCGTGACTCGGTTCAATTTATGGACTGCTTCGTGGACCAAGACCACTGGAACGGGCTCGCGAAGCGAGAAGAGATCAAGCTCAGTGTATCCCGACTTTGCCTGCTTGACTGCATTACTCGGTACCTGCGTACGTGCATCAAGGATTACAGTGACTTAGCTATCGTCGATGATGCGGATGGGCAACCTCCGTTGTGTCGATCACGCACCTGCACATCTGTGTTTACGGGGCTGAATTACCCAACGTGCCGTACACCATTGGGCTGACTGAAGTCCTCTTGGAAGCACCGCAGTCTCTCGAGACGCTGAAATTCTTCCTTTCGCGACTGCATAGGAGTAGAGATCGATCGTCGCCGTAAAGTTGTGACTGGGGCTGAGAGGTGCAGAGCCTGGAACGAGACATGAGCAGGACAAGGGGGGAAAAGGGGGGACGACGAACGGAAACCACGATTGCTTTCGACGTGGGGTACCCAGAGTGATTCGCGTTGTGGTCCGAATAAAACGATGGCACGGTGTGCTCGCTGGACGCGGGGTCAGAGCCTGCCCGGTGAGATAGAGAACGAGTACAGACCGTTACCCTACAATGCCGCCAGTGCCCGCCAGTTAGACGAGTGGGACAATGCACGGAAACAACGATTACTTTCGACGTAGAGTGATTCGCGCTGTGGTCCGAATAAAACGATACGGTGTGCTCACTGGACGCGGGGTCAGAGCCTGCCCGGTGAGATAGACAAAAAGTACAGACCGTTACCCCACAATGCCGCCAGTGCCCGAGTGGGACAATGCACGGAAACAACGATTACTTTCGACGTAGAGTGATTCGCGCTGTGGTCCGAATAAACGATACGGTGTGCTCGCTGGACGCGGGGTCAGAGCCTGCCCGGTAAGATAGAGAACGAGTACAGACCGTTACCCCACAATGCCGCCAGTGCCCGAGTGGGACAATGCACGGAAACAATGATTACTTTCGACGTAGAGTGATTCGCGCTGTGGTCCGAATAAACGATACGGTGTGCTCGCTGGACGCGGGGTCAGAGCCTGCCCGGTGAGATAGAGAACGAGTACAGACCGTTACCCCACAATGCCGCCAGTGCCCGAGTGGGACAATGCACGGAAACAACGATTACTTTCGACGTAGAGTGATTCGCGCTGTGGTCCGAATAAAACGATACGGTGTGCTCGCTGGACGCGGGGTCAGAGCCTGCCCGGTGAGATAGAGAACGAGTACAGACCGTTACCCCACAATGCCGCCAGTGCCCGAGTGGGACGGAAACAACGATTACTTTCGACGTAGAGTGATTCGCGTTGTGGTCCGAATAAAACGATGGCACGGTGTGCTCGCTGGACGCGGAGTCAGAGCCCGCCCGATGGGATGGAGAACGAGTACGGACTGCAAGAGCTTTACCCGACAACGGCCTGCAGTTCGTTAAGCTATATGGTTGATTGGAGGAACGAGCGAGACTCGCGACCAGGCCCAAACCCGACAACCCACTCACATGCATCGTCCAGGGCAATCCCGTGTTCTTCGTGCTTTGTTCTTGCAGCCGCACAATTGCACTGGAAAGTGGCATTTTTGGATGGGATTGACGATAATCATGCCCTGTTTACACCGTGTTAACATGGCGTTGGCATGGCATTCGTTTCTGAGGAATCCCAGTTTTTTCGAGCGAACGATGGAGGTAATGATGTGGTCATCCTCGTTCCCTGAGCCTGGGCAGTCATCTCCCGTCGGACACCTTCATATTTTGACACGAACCTAGGAATGAATCGACACCGAAGACCTTGTCTTACCACTGCCCCGATTTAAGAAGATTCTCGATGTGAGACCTTTGCGCATTATGAGGGGGTAATGATACGAAGAGACAATAACCGAGCGAACTCTACTGCAATCTGGGCTTTAGACTGGGTCAGATGTTTGAAGCGTCGAGAAATGACCTCCATACCTTCTAGCTGTATCCAAGCCTAATCTCTTGATCTTTGTCACGTCAACAAGGCGACATAGCTCGCAGGTCATGGAGCTATGTTCGGTGAGGAGTTCGCTGTCAGAAACTAAGTAAATTGTAGACATTGCGTTTTGAGGAACACCGCCCTCTCTCGCAGATGCGAAAATTTGCACATTGCATTGTTGATGCGGATCTCGGACATGTCCAGATTCAGGGCGAATCTGGGCGATTGCGAGCTGGTCAATCACAGACGTATACTTTTGAAGCGCAGAGTTGGGGAGAAAATGATCTTGAACGTTCCTGCTTTCATCAACGCGTCCTCTCTTCCCAGAATCCCTGGACTAGTGAACGCGGGGCCGCCGGCGCGCATCGCAACGTTCACCACGAGCATTTGCGAAAGTGTATTGATACAGATTGAAGATAGTTGACATTGAGCGGCATAGGTGGCGAAGACAAACGTATTCATGAGCATCATGCAAAGGCTGAAGATGTTCCATGCTTACAGCATCGTCGTCACATTTGACGATTGCGATAACACTGGCCCATCTCCAGTGGATAGGTTGTGATTTAAACGGCGTGTCGAGGAAGATGAGACGAGAGAGGCGTACGAAAACTTGACGGTATACTATGTCGTTCAACCGAGCCCCTCTTCTATGAGTTCAACATGGTTCAGACATGGTGACACACATATTGAGTCTAGGTCAGCGTGGAACTGCTGGTTCAATGTTGCATCTGATGTGAGATCCACAGAACGTGTTAGCACCGTCGTTGAGAGCACAGAAAGCTGCTGCCAACAGAGCGGCGTCACGGTGCCTCAGGACGGCTGTCTTGAAATTACTAACAAAAAACGGCTAAGGCAAACGATGACCCAAACTCGATGGGAGCCTTTGCAATTCGTGACTGGCACTAGCATGCGAAAGGACTGCGGGCGGTATTTAAAATATACTTCACTTCTCGATGTCGTGCATTACTCGAGCAACGCAATGGTCGTAAACAGATTTTTCTGGCATTGGGAGGTGCGAGAAGCCAGGTCGTTGCATTTTCCTGTCTCTGAGCTTTGCTCGCCAACCGACTACAATCCAGAGCTTATTGATAGTAATCTAAACGCCATCCCAGGTGAACAGCTCGACAATGTTGAATGGACATACAACAAGTCCCGGCGAGCCTGCTGGCAAAGGGATGGTCTATGTGTCAAGCGATCAATTCAAAATTACCGTTCAGAACGGCCCTTGCGGTGCTCCAGTTCTTGTCGTCGAGAGAAGAGGCAAGTTTGCCCATGAGCGTCTCGGACGCTTCACCCAACAGGAAGGCGCGACTCGAGCAGATGACCATGCTTTTTTTACATCGCGTCAACATCACGTTCGTGCGACGTGGGTTCCGGAGGAACCCCAGTTTCTCCGAGCGAACGACGGAAATGATGATGTGTTCGTCCTCGTTCCCTAAGAACAGCTCGTTACGTTTATCGAGGACACCTGTTCCTGGGTTACGAACCTTGGAACGAGTCGACGTTGATGTCCTCCCACTTCAGCCCCTCTTGTTTGAGTTCTTTCTCGATGCGACTCCTCTGAGAATCGTAAGGGGTGATAATACGGTAGGACATGCCATTCGATTGATATAACCGAGCGAGCTTCAGGACGATTTGAGCTTCCTCGTGGTTCTTGTGAGTCGTGACTGATGTCAGACGTTTGAAGCGTCGAGAGATGATTGTCTTACGATCCAACTATGTCCTGACTTGGCTTCCCGACCTTTAGGCACGTCAACAAAGCAACATGACTTGGGTGTTGTAGAAACATGTTTGGTGAGGAGTTTGCCGTCATAGTAGACGTGTCGCGAAATGACAGCCCGTTGCAGAACGATGGAGCGCCTCCAAAATTAGTGACGTTCGGAGTTTGGATCTGGGAAGTTCTCGGCACAATCTCGGCATGCAGTTCGTCGCGCCAGTCCGAGTCGCCGCCGCGTCGTCTCAAGCCTATGTTACGCCCATGCGCTGCAATCGCCGTTGCCCGACGGTCAAGCAAATGGCTGTTGAGATGTCCAAGTAAGAGGACGTCTCACACGGTCTCAAATTTGCTCGCTCACTGGGGTTGTGGAATCCACTGATCAACGCTAACAAGCGCGAAGTTGATGTTACATTCTCTCAACATCATGGTAAGTATTATTTTCATGATTGATTTCTCTCAAGACCGCCTCAGTTCCTAGAAAGCATGATGGAGAGACAACTCGGCATTTCACCCTACGTTGCACATTGGAATGTGTAGGCTTCAGCTGAAGACACATACGACTCCAGCTATTGAGCGAAACGAGCCGCGCCGCTTACAAGATAAGCATAGATATTATGAAGCCCATCAATTCGTATTTCTCGGAAGGTGGATCTGCCAGCGGCATGGGGAAAGGACGAGGCAGGTGACGTGGCTTCTCATAGGGGTGTGCAGCAAGGTTCTTGTCCGGCATAACGGTCAAATAACGGTATGCTGCTGGATGATGACGGTAGCGAAGTCATTTCAGTCGGAGACGTGCATTTCAAAGTCCACTATACATCGAAATTTTTCGGACCGCTCCATCGTTCTGCAACGGGCTGGAAGTTGCCGATTACATGAGGCATACGATCTAAATGCAATCATCGACACAATAACGGGGAAACTGAAGTAATAAATTACAGACATTGTGTCGTGAGGAACACCGCCTCTCTCCGCAGATAGGCTCAAATTCGAAAACACTGCGGAGATCAGATATGTCTTCTTGGCCGTAAGGCGGTACTAGGTAGGCGTCAGCCACGACACATATGTTAACCCAGAGAGATTTTACATTGTTTATCGTCACCGATCAAAACGAGCTTCGAAAGCGTAGAGCGGAATTGATGAAAGATAGGTATGTAATCTCCACATTCGATTTGGCTGGCTTCATCCTATGTTATGGCTTCTACTTGAACGATGCGCAGGAATTCGTCGATCGCAGGACTGGAGAACATGCTCAATGTGCAAAGTATCACTTTGCAACCAAGCAATAACCTGCCGGCCGCGACGGGGGACAACTCATGTAACATATCCGATGTAATGAGGCAGCGTTGCACCTTTTCGTAAAGATGTTCGTGCCTAAAATGTTTCAGACAAGGCAACGAGAGGTCCACGGCCACACACCACTCGAAATGAAAATCCGTCGATACAATGATTCTGAATTCCTGAAACCCCTCCTTGACGAACTTCTCGGCGATGTTTTGGACTGCAACGTTGGAATGGGCACCAACCCATATGTCCCGACTAGAGTTGACGTGGTGGTAACTCATCACAGAGGCAGTGATGACGGTCGTTTTACCCGTTCCCGGAGGGCCTTGAACCGATACGATTCTATCATTGTCGTTGTTCGACAATATTTTCTGGACGGCTGCGCGCTGTGAATCGTTGAGGTCGCACGAGGGATGGATAGGAATTGGAATTTCTGCCTTCCGCCTCTTTGACTTTGGCCATGCTAGTCGTTCCTCGGGAAACCACAATGCCCGAAAGAATGGATTGCAGAGGAGCTTTGTCTTGTGTTGCAGTGTCTCGCGAATGATGTCTCGGCGAGTGGATTCAGCGCCAGTGGGATCACCCCTTCCGATTGTCGTAACAGAGAGAATCTTGTCGCCCAGAACGGGCCCATCAACCCTAACACGGGCGCTCCGCCCACGGACCCACCCTACTTGGCCATTCACTTCGCTCGTAGCACCTTTTCCTTCCAATTCTATTTGGACAACCTATTCGACGTTGTCATTGGGATGAAAAAGGAACGAAAAGAATGTGAGCAAACCTATCAGATGTTTGGATTGTCCGATGCGAGTGGAAAAACGGGAACAGACGAGGTTGACAGTATCCTTCTTCACTGAAAAACCTTTTCTCATATCGTTGTTGACAACTGTCGGTTTCATGGCTTCCAGAAGCTCTGCGTTTCGGGGGATACTTGCAATTGCAAGCAAATGCTGCATTTTTAGGTCCATCAAAACTGCAGCAGATAATAAAAAGGCCGTTGGATCCTAGGGATAGACCCGAAACGTGAAGTCATGTGGTCAAGGGTGGCCGCTCGACATGCGGCCCATGCCCTCATGCGCTGTGTTGTCCAAGGCCGGCGGCGCTGGAGCGGCGAAGGATAGTGATTGTACATTTCGTCTTTTGCAGGGTGAGTTCCCCACCCATTGCGTTCATCAGTGCTCGCAGGGAGTGTCTACCGTAATCACCGAGAGTCACCGATAGCGTATGGTTGATCAGAGGGGATGACGTACTCGTAAACGCTTTATTAGCCTCTGCTGTAAGTTTCACAACCTGTGCCCTATCTTGTCGCTCACGTCTGTAGTTCAAGCGAGGGTAGCGATGTCAGTGGCGTTGAAATAGTGCGAAGAGGACATGGAGGACAATGACGAAGCATCATTGATGCTGTCTTGGGAATTGGTCTGAGAGCTTCGTCAGCGTTGCAAAGTCCCGATTTCGTGCTGAACCGCCTCGTCCTCCGATATTCGCCTGAGAATATTAGATAGAGAAGTGGCAGACTGTCGAAAGCGGTCGAGAGATGGGGTGATGAAACGATCTTGAAGGACGAGGGTGATCTCGGTGTAGAGTTCCTCCGATAGAACTCGGCAATGCCAGTGAATTGGCGTTGAATCGGCGTGTTGCAAAGCAGAGTTTCACCTACATAAGCCACCCACAGATATATTGGAGACTGACTTGGAAGATTGTACTACGTAGCTAATAAATTGGAATCGTCGACGTGTGACCCGAGTCTACTGGCGAGAAATTGACTGGGTCTAAATTCATGAACGACTGTAACCCCCTGTATGCCGTCTCGGACTGAGCCTGGTCCAGATTCTCGTTTGTCTTCTCATTGATGCTCATAAGGAAGTTATATACTTCCGCGTGATGGACTTGGAAGCGGACAATATAGTCGCTGATAGTACTGTCAGTGGGCAAGCGTCGTATGATCGATTCCAACTCGACGGCTAACTGTAAAGCAGCCCAGATCAGTATATATATAAGCACCCCAAGTGACTAGCGTGCATACTGCGGTAAGAACAAACGACACCGTTTGAATTGTGCGCGGAATGGCCATCACTCGATCGTGATGTTCGGCGTCCATGACTGTGAACGATCCGACGGAGTCTCGCAGGTGCAACGTGTGTAAGACGATGTCCCGCACGGCACGATCTGCGAACCACTTGACCTAGAAGAGGACGTCAAGTGTATTATTCAGAAAAACATAGACTGAAACTTACCTGGAATTGTGACGTTTCGTCGATTAAGATGTGCCAGAGGTGGGGACCCCAGCGGGTGTCCCATAAGAGTCGCCTTTGGATCAACGAAGAGTTCTCACACGGTCCAGGCGTGTAGCCGGCGATCTGGTGCTGGGGGTGCACGCGGGTTTCGTTGTGGTGAAACCGGGCCGGAGTCAACAGGCGTCTCATGCATGCCCGGACGTGGGTGAAAAAGATCGAAGGAACTTGAGCGAGTTGATCGCTGATCAACCTGCGGAAAACCGAGTCTTGAAGGCTTGAGCGAAACAGCGGCGTGAAAGTGTCCACGAAAAGTCCTCGAACTGTGTGATTGATCATGTGCATGGACACCGAAAAAAATCAAAATGAAATGTACCTTCGCCAGGTGCCCAGCTCGGATCGCCTCTCGTTCGTTGATTCCACTGGATGACAGAGTTGATCACGTCGATGCCTTGATCGGAAGACAAGAGAACCGTCGGTTGAATAGATCCGGTCAAGATCGAGTATGACACCCTCGCCATCGCGGTATGCGTCACCTCCAGCCAGCCAGACTCATACGCGTGGGCTAAAAGAACTAAGTGAAAACGCTCTGTAAAAACATTGAGTAGTAGGCGACACTGTCAAAATCGCACTCACGTTCTGGGGAATAACTTGAGTGCGGAAGCCCAAGCAAAGACAGAATGACGTTGAGAAGGAGTTGGAGATTGGTTGGCCTGCCAGTCACGGTGGGAGACTGCGAGCCGCCCCCAGGCGACTCCGAGTCGTTCCTTTGCCAATTAGTACCACCAGAAGCAGGTGTACCTGCGTCACGATCAGGATCGTGGCCTGGTGTGATGTTTTGCGGTCCCGCCGTTGCATCTGGAAATAAAAATGAGCGAACGATAAAAAGATGAAATCAACATACCGCCGGTCCACTGGCATTGCAGGTCATTACATGTGGGCGAATCGTTTGATCCATGAGCGCCGAACACGCCGAACATGTGTGGGTCCATATAATGGCAATGGTGCTAGGAATGGGGAAGGGAGGGAGTGGTGATCAGCAAGTCTCCTTGCCCAATTATTCGATCCAATTATTCGATACTGAGACTTCACGGTCGAGATCTCAGATCTCAGATGCGCCGATTATCTCGTTCCAGATTTAGACGGTGTATGATGTAATATATTAGATACGCCACCGAATCGGGGCACGATCGCCGAGGCACTAGACTTACACTCCCAATCGGAAAACTTGTGTGACACAGCACAAGCGAGATATAACTGTAGCCAAACATACGCTGTATATCCGTGGTATACTACTCGCTTCATACCCTTGGGATGCTCTGTCAATCTTTTTCGGCAAACATCTTGTCACACAAGTTTTCCGATTGGGCGTGTATTGCGCCCGATGCAAAATCTGGTCACACACGCATTGCCATGCCCATTATAATCAAGCAAGCGACGGCTACTCAATTTGGCATAATGTGCCACTGATCTCGTGAGGCCCAAGTTGAAGGTCGAAAACACGACGCCGGCGGGACTCCAGCGGCTATCCGCTAACACGCCACCCTCAATCTTGCCTCCGTTTCCTGAGAAGCCTGACCAGAGTTATCTTGAGCATCGATCTTGACTGGGTTCGCGTTAATTTGGTCAACATTGGAGTTCCTATTCCTTGATTCGATGTCATCGATATCGATAATGTGTTTGTCTCCGCGCGTCTTCGCGGTCGAGGAAGTTTACCAGGGAGCTCATGCCTTTTGATGCATGTAATGCTACATAAGTCAATATACGGTAGGCGGGATCTTTCGGATCTGGGATTATACAATTCCACGACTCGGAACAAACCACTGCGTGCCAGCGTTACCTAACGTCACCGAAGGCTTCAATTGAATATCAATGATTCGAAGCCAATTCGAAGCTCTCAAGACTCCGAGTCGGGTTGATACGGGATCGATCATCGATCATCGATATACTTAAGTGGGCATTCAAACCCCCAAAATAAAATAAAATACATCGCCCTTCGGGCACCCCTGGACCCCGTTGTCGCAACTTTGGTTAGTCTCCCGTAGGCAGACCCTTAGGCAGGAAGACAGTCGTTCCTTTTTTTTTTTGGTCGGTGGTCGTATGTGTCTGGCTGTGTGATACTCGTGGGAAACATGCTCCATTAGGAAATAGCTTAGTCATACTGTTTTGGAGCTTGGGTGAGATGATAGATCTGACGATAAAGTTTCTGTGACTCTTCGGCGATACTGGGACGCACGTAAGCACCGTTCAATACATTGGCATAAAACCTCTTGAGAACGATGGGATGACTTGGAAGCGAGCCAAGGCCAGAAGTGCAGGGAGGTGTGAGTGTCAACTGGGCCGACTGTGCAGTCTTGAAGGCGCCCACACCAAGGATAGCGTCTGCGGAAAGGTTGCAGCGAAGGCTTCCCAAAAAGACTTTAGACGTCTCGACTGTAAACGCAGAGAGGGCAGACCATACGTGATACTGAGCACTGTCGAATTCCGAAGTCCGAATATTTAAGCACGTAGGAAGGCGCACTAGAGGTGTTCGGTGTCCCACCCAGGTTCGTTGCCTAAAAAAGTGTGCACGTGGTAGCGCGGTTGTCCGGCTTTCCATAGATCTGTCCTTTGCGCCACTATCGATCGCCATTATCTTCGCTTCGTTAGCGTCATCCACATATAAAAATATATATTACTAAGAAATTAACGAGAAACCGATCGTTTTCCTGGATCCGTGCTGATCGTGAACCCACGCGAGGAATTGTCGACCGATGACGATTGCACGAGCATAGGTAGCTCTACTTTTTTGGTGCTGTCTGTTGTCTGCGCAGTCGACTGAGGGACCCAGAGATCATCGTATCCTGTGGTACATCATTGGACGGCTCGCATAGAGTGTTGGAGGACTCACCAGAAAGGGGGGTCACTTACGCCTCGACGAAGGCACTTGCTCACTCCTCTGTCTTCTTCCGACGCCTGATTCTTGCCTCTATCCAGTCTCTTTGACGCCGGTTGTCCGTCTACCACATCCATCGCCTCCGGATCCTCGTCCACCTCTTCTTCATCGTCGAACACGGCCAGGTCCTCCTCTTGCTCGTGATATTGACCGGGACGCGCTTATGGCCTGTACTCGCTTCTACGTCGCGTCTTCCGAATGTTCGTCGACATTGACAGAAGAGGGTGGTTTCAAAGCTGGGGCGATGGCATGCTTGATGAATCGGCCTTGCCTATTCCTATCTTTGCTGTAGAGTTATGTAAAATGGGTCAAAGAAAAGAAAAAGCATGAAAGAGGTACTTTACGTTTTCGATCCGATTCTTCTGCGTGCGTGATTTTTTCAAAGTACTGACGGACGCGTTCCTGTTGAGCCCGGCGTGACTTCGGTCACGAGTCCCAAGGGTCCCAGTGCAAGAGTTGGAACGAGCACGAGCGTCTTTGCGCCATTAACCGGGCCTGGGATGGAACAAGCTGTGAGTACATGTACCGCGGAGACTCTCACTGAATTAAGCGCATTCACAGTGCCTTTTTTCGCATTCCCTTGAGGACCTGAACGTCCGGAGATTGTTCGCTCTCGCGCTCGATGCGAAATACTGGAGATTTGCTCGCAGTACAGCGTCGAGGTCGCTGTCATTATTCAATTATTCCTGGACTCGTCGGGTCCAGGAGTCCCTGCCCGGAGGGCCTTGAATATTTTTTAAAAGGGATGCTCAACTAGACGACAGTATGACTAAGCTATTACCTTGTAAATGTGGCTGATGTAGCCCAAATTTAAATTTAACACCCGTGGAAAAAGATTACATAACACTATGAACTCTCCGACTCCTCACCTCGACAACTTGAACAAGTTTGCCAATCATTCATCTTCCAGGCTAGGAACTCGCACGGATGGGAGTTTAATGCGCTTTTCATTCGAACAAAGGTAGTCGTCGTCTTTTCTTAGTACCTTGAGCTTACACGGCGTGCAAACGATCCCGATCACTGCTACTCATCGACTCTGTCAAGGAATACATCAATCGTCTGCACAATAAGGCACACATTGCGTTACTTCTCTTGAACTGTACTGGCTGACGCCGTCGTTTCCAGTTCAAATATTACAATGACATGTCTCAGATACGGGGCCCAACAAATCGATCAACTCCGGACCTACATGAAACGTGTTGAAGACGTGCTCGGACAAGGCTGGGGATTATGCGCAGAGGGTCAAAAGCTGCAGTCTGAATCAATCGCATTCCGCAAGAAGCTCGACACCTGACCGGTCTTTTAAATATAGCTGTACGACGTCAACCGACGAGACATATCCATGAACGGACGTCTGTTCGAGATCATCCGGCTCCGTGGGACGGGTTCTGGCGCGGGGTTAACGTTGATCCGCAGATGATCACACTGTTCAGGGAGATCTGGAACCTGCTGTGGTTGGACTTTCGGACATGGACAAGGACTTCAAGAGCGGGTCGTATTGGGCAGACGTTGGGTTTGGTAGAGCATAATCAGGGAATCGAGTGGCTCGTCACCGAGTGGAGGATGGTGGCCAAAGGTGTGGTTTTGTTTTCTGCCTTGCCTCCGTTCCGCTCCTGACCTGACCGGCGTGCCTTTTTTGATTGTGATTTTTTTTTCCTAGTTAATGAGCATCCGCTGGGAATCGTAAACCAATACGACGATTCGTTTCGGGTGCGGACCCGCGGGACAATTAAATGGTGGAACGAGAACAAATCCAAATATCCAAACCTTCACCGCATGGCTTTGGACTACCTTAGCGTACCTCGTGAGTAGTCCTATTGTTTCGTTTCGCAAAGCCTGACACTCTGGTTTAGCAACCTCAACTGCAGTCGAACGAGTCTTTTCGCAAGGCCGACAACTGTTGCATTTCACACGAAACCGATTGTCTGGCCGCTCAACTCGAGAGTTACTGTGTCTTGGGTCATGGAGCCGCCATGACTTGATTACTTCTCAGGATATCCTTGCAGCGATTCGATCGAAAAAAACGAAAGCACAGCGAGTCGGAGACTCCGAGTCAGTGATGCTTAGTATAATGTAGTGCACACATAATATCTGCAAATCATAACATACTCGTATAATACCTCATTGTCATCCTTTCAAAGCTTCAACAATGGTCACTCGCTGAGCGACACCGTGGTCACACCGCGGGTTTCACCCATACCCGCGGGTTGCACGGGTCGGTGTGAACCCGTACCCGCAGAGGGTACGGTGTCGGCGGGTACGGGTGCGGTGTTGACTTTCCGACCCGCGGTGTTACCCGTGTGCAACCCTAGTAGCGACAGAACCATTGGTTTCGCACTGAGTGCAGTGCAGATGTGACGATTTTTCAATGCCTTCACTAGCCAATCACAAAAGGCTTGGGGTGAAGCAAACACATTGAATGAATCAGGGCGGAAGGCCGGATGGCATACGGCATCATGATAAACAGGATTAATATTGTTATGGGGGTGGATACGTGGAATGTAAGCCTTGTCGATGAAACGAGGTGCCTGACACGGCAGCTTGTGTATGGACCTGTTCTACATTGTAGTCAACTTCAAAGAAATGAAGAAATGAGATGTGACATAGACATACTCACTGATCTAAGAACTGAGCGCAGCGCTGAGTCACCGCGAGAGCGTTACGAAACGAAGAGGAAAGAATTAAGCTGAAGTAATCACAATCGACAAAATTATACATTTATTCGCACGGGTTTGCAGGAAATTGGGGGGACGTTTGCGTCCGATAAAACCCGGAGTCCTCTGAGTCTTAGGAGTCGGGGATCATAGTATTCCGGTAGTCTCGAATGTTATGCGGACCGATGCGCTCGTCGATTTACCTTCAACTTGTCCATTCGTCCCTGGAATCTATTGATTTGGTGTGCTCGTACAGAATCACACTGAGTTAGTCCGACAAGCCCGGGGAATGTTGTGTCTATGGATTCAGAGTAGCCGAGGTGTAGCCGGTGTCAATGGTTCCAGTGATTCCATCGGCTAACTGACTCTCAGCGAAAGTCTCGCACTGCAGACGTAGGTCATTTCATCATACCTTTACCATGCCGCCTGTCAGACATACCTGCGGTCACTGTGGCCTGGCTTTCCCTACCAGAACTGGTGTCCGCCGGCATATTGCACATTCTCGTCAATGTTACGCACAATGGGAAGCTCAGATATCAAGACCTACTACAATCGCGGCTGCCTCTGCCCTCTTCAACGTGCCGCGGAACCGAGACGATGCCCATATCAACAACGACCAACCACACAATGAAATGGACTTTGACATACCTCCACCTCCTGATGAACCCCCTCTCAATGCACACGACCCCGGGACCCCTGATGATCGTTTGCCACGCTATGCTCGTGAGTTCGACGAGAAGCGGGCCGCAGATATCCTTGGAACCAAGAAGACACAGTTTGAAGCCTTCAAGTCCGAACAAGACGCCTTGGGTGCTGGGGAATATGCACCCTTCACCGATCGAGAAGAGTGGGAGTTAGCAGACTGGCTGATAAACAACGTGAATCAGCGCGCTACGGAGGAATTTCTGAAGTTGTCAATTGTAAGTGACCATATATCAAATTACACAGAAATGAACTCACGGTTCAATAGACGAGTACTCGCACTCGCCCGAGCTTCAAGAACAAACGATCATTCCTGAAAGTAGTTGATCAACTTCCCATTGGTCCCGAGTGGAAATGCGAACTCATACGTACCAATGGTGACCCGATCGAGGGCGAAGATGCCGGCGCGGGTCATGATGGACACGTGGACGAGATGGAACTCTGGTTGCGAGATCCTGTTGCTTGTGTTCAAGAGCTCATCGGCAATCCTGCATTCCATGGAGAAATGACATACGCACCTGAAAAGGTCTACACAGATCCTGAGGGTCAGTGTCGCCTATACGATGAGATGTGGACGGGTGATTGGTGGTGGGAAATGCAGGTAACGCGCTCGTTAATGACTTGAGTAACTCACCTAACGAACTGTCAGTCTCGTTTACCCGAAGGTGCCACCATCGCGCCGGTGATTCTGGCGTCAGACAAGACCCAGCTGTCCCGCTTCAAGGGGGACAAAAATGCATGGCCCGTGTATCTTAGCATTGGCAATATTTCCAAGCAGACTCGCCGTCAACCCTCTCGCCAAGCTTCGATTTTGTTGGGGTACATACCTGCGTCGAAATTGAACTCGTTTGACGACAACTCCGTCGCTGAGCAGCGACTGTTTCATTACTGTATGAAGAGGATGTTGGCACCGCTGGAGGCTGCTGGCAGGCAGGGTGTCGAGATGGTTTGCGCTGACGGCCGTTCGCGACGCATCTATCCGATTTTGGCAGCGTACGTTGGGGACCACCCAGAACAGTGTCTGGTGGCGTGCTGTGCCCAGAACCGATGCCCGAAATGCTTGGTACCGGCAAACGAAAGGGGAGCGAATAGTCAATTCCCCCCTCGCAAACAAACGCAAGCAGTTCGAACGCTACACGCGCAAGCCACTGGGCAATACCCTCCGGAGTTTATTGCAGACGGGCTTCGTCGTATCTTCTCCCCGTTCTGGGCGAGCCTTCCCCACACTGATATATTCCTTGCTATCACTTCAGACATCCTCCACCAATTGCACCAAGGCATCTTCAAAGATCACCTCAAAAAATGGTGTAGTGCACTCACGAGCAATAAAGACTTCGACGCTCGGTTTCAGGCCATGCCGGTTTTTTCTGGTTTGCGCCGTTTCAAGGAAGGAATATCCAAGATCAAACAGTGGACCGGCACCGATCACAAACAACTTCAGCGTGTATTTCTCGGTGCGCTCGTTGGCGCAACTCCACCGGATGTAATCAAAGCAGCTCGTTCTCTGCTGGACTTTGTTTACATCGCGCAATATCAGACCCAAACGGACAAGACCCTCCAAGCGCTAGAGCAAGCGCTCGACGACTTCCATGCTGCCAAGGATGTCTTTATCGAGCTGGATTGCCGGGAGCATTTTAATATCCCCAAGTTGCACTCATTGACTCATTATGCAGCAACGATCAAGGCGTTGGGTGCGCTTGACGGTCTCAATACGGAGCATTCAGAACGGTTACATATTGATTACGCCAAAAAAGCGTACAATGCAAGCAATCGGAAGGACTACGCGATCCAAATGACTAGGTGGTTACAGCGTCAAGAAGCGTTCATCCGCTTCAAATCTTTTCTATCCTGGCGTAGTAGGCAAGCCGACGGACCCGCGACTCCTGCCAATGCTCAACTACGCAACAATGCTCTCACTAGAGAATTCCGCGCAGGTCAGCGTTACCGTATATCTCACCGCCCCCACTTCCCCCAGAAACCCCTTCGCCATCTCGAAGAACATCACGGTGCTGTAGGTTTCATTGAAGCGCTGCAAGAGTTCCTCGATACCTTGCCATTTAACGGCCACCAACACCACCGGCCCCGGGCCAATCAACACGATCGATTTGACTGCTTCAAAAGCGTCACGATTCAACTGCCAGAATGCCAATATATGCCCTGCAAGAACTACGCTAGGATCCACGCTTCACCTCCACACTCCAATGGTCCCCGCAAAGCTGCTACATCGGCTCGATTCGACACTGTCCTTGTTCTGACGGATGTTGAAGGTGCGCGACTGCATGGTGGACTGCATGGTATGTACCCAGTGGTAGCGTGAGCACAATTAACTCCTGGGTTAGGCCTGCGCGTGGCCCAAGTACGGGCAATTTTCAAGTTGCCACCCCACCTTGGCGATTATCCAACACCGCTGGTCTATCTCTACTGGTTCAAGCCGCTACGCCAGATGGACGACGTCACTGGAATGTTCCGCATCAGCCGTTCCACCCGTCGTCATCAACCAAACACCACTGTGGTCCCGGTTGATCGTCTCGTTCAACTTTGCCATCTTATACCCAAGTTCCCGGCTGGAGCGGTTCACACACGCTGGATTCAGGGACATTCTTTGACTGACCCTGACACCTTCTATTTGAACAGATACATTGACTTTCGCTTGTTCGAGCAGTATAGAGCTCATGGGTAGATGGGGGTGCTGACGTTGGCGGAGGAGGGGGTGCGTAGTGTTCCTTTTCAATTAAAAAATTCTGATTGTTGCTGCAGTAGCTCCTCCACTCATCGTCTTCCATCCGCCAGTCCTCTCTCCCCAGCACGCAGAAACGATGACGACGACATCGCGACGAGGATGGTGTGGGTGCGTCCTCTCCCTCTCCCTCTCCCTCTCCCTCCCAGACGACGGTGAACGCGTCATCGACGCGACAACAACGACGACGGCGACGAGGTGGAGCGGGAGGAAGACGAAGACGACGGTGACGACGCGGATGGGGACAACGACGACGCGACGCGACTCGAAGAGATGACGTGCGTTCCTCACCCTCACCGTCTTCCATCCGCCAGTCCTTTCTCCCCAGCAGGCAGCAACGACGAGGACTACGACATCGCGACGAGGACGATGCGTGTGCGTCCTCTCCCTCTCCCTCTCCCTCCCAGACGACGATGAACGCGTCATCGACGCGACAACAACGACGACGGCGACGAGGTGGAGCGGGAGGAAGACAACGACGTCGCGACTCGACTCGAAGAGATGACAACGACGATGTGCGTTCCGCACACACCCTCACCCTCACCCTCACCGTCTTCCATCCGCCAGTCCTCTCTCCCCAGCAGGCAGAAACGATGACGACGACATCGCGACGAGGACAGTGTCGGTGCGTCATCTCCCTCTCCCTCTCCCTCTCCCTCACCCTCACCCTCTCCTCCTCCCCTCATCGTCTTCCATCCGCCAGTCCTCTCTCCCCAGAAGGCAGAAACGATGACGACGACATCGCGACGAGGACAGTGTGGGTGCGTCCTCTCCCTCTCCCTCTCCCTCTCCCTCACCTTCACCCTCTCCTCCTCCCCTCAT
>JBBPOT010000018.1:0-38065 GCA_038091595.1 Leccinum subatratum | reverse complement strand
GCGCGATGAACCGTGGTGAGATTAATATTGATACTCGTGTACTTGTAACACAGGACGTCGTAGCACGGTTCAATGTAATTGACACCCAGTCAAACCTCTCATTCTTACATGAACCCCTCAATCATGGGGGCGACTCGGACGTGCCTAAAAGTATTGCAAATCAAGCAGCATTTCATTCGCTTGAATCAGAACTCATATCCGTAATCATCCTGCGTCATATCCTCCGATTCGTACATCTCAAGGCGATCTTCCAGGACGGACTCCGACTCCGACTCCAAGTCGCTCGGACTGTCATCACTGCTTTCATCGGAGTCTTCATCCCCGTCATCACGTAGCACGGTGCCACAGCTACCTGGAACTGGTCCTGAGTTCAGTTAGCAATAGCACACGACTTGTACTAAGTAGATCACAAACCAAGACGACTCGGATTTTCATTGTTATCGCAAACAGTTGGGTGTGCCTCCGAATTTTCAGGCCTGAGTACATGAGAGTACGTGTGGCCAATGCCGAGGCCCCAATGATACCTCATCATCATGTCACGATCAACGAAGCTAATTGCGGGGGGTCAGCCATGTTCACTTCCAGCCGCATAGAACCCGCACCGGTTGATATAGTAGCGCTTCCAGTCGCCTGAGTCACGAGCGCACGATGACGCCGCGACGCCGTCCGGATGCAACATACCGTCGGTAAAAGCGGGTATTAAATGGCAAGCTCTCAGGACGTCGGCCGGATCTACGAAACCAAATGCGTCCCCTTCTGCCATCGGTACAAAACTTGCCGTATCGAAGGCTAAATGTTGCCATCCCGACGGACGGTCCTCCGATACTTCAAACCACCGCACCCAAAGGAATTCAACACGGCGTGACTGGTAATCCTTCGACCCTGGACCAGTATATATGATGTTAGCGTGGAAAATCCCCAGAACCCGAGCATAGCAAAAGGGATGTGCAGTACATCCATCTAAACCTGACTGAGATAACAACATAATGTCTCGGTTGTCGGTACGCGGGTTGACTGCATCAGATTCGCGCCGAAGGTCATAACTGGTGTAGTTGACCCGGAGTAATCTGTGCCGGTAAATCCTGTTGCTTTTGAAGACGACGTCAGTCAGCTTTGCAGGCAACTCATCGAGTACATCATCTCCGGGCTCCAGATTCAATGAAATATCATTGGACGGGTTTGTGTCTTGATGAATGGCAAGAATTCGAGGTAGAATATGCTCCCTCAGCTTTGGTATGAAGTGCTGAGATAACATTGAACTGTATGTTCCATACATACAAATGAGAAAACTCACTTCAGTTGCTGGATCGCCCAGGTTACTCTGCACAAATTTTGTAAGTTCCTCCGGGAAATTTTGAGACAGGCCGATGACGTGGTGCTGTTCCGGTGTGTGGGGTACTGGGTCTGTCGTATTTACTGAGTGAAGCCTTGTGCGGATACTGCGAATTCGAGTTTGTCGGCGTTCGATGGATGCTAGTTGGGGCGTGTACTCCTTCTGGCTCGTCCTTTTAAAGCGGCCTTTGCTCGTCCTGTGCTCCAATTCTCCCTAGATAGACGCGTACAAGTGAGATTGATCTCAACACAAACTAGCGCTTACCGGTTGTGTCGAATATGAATCAGTGGTGCCGAACGCTCGAATTTGTGCGGGGTAATCGGCGAGAGCGTGGAGCTTGTACGTTTGAAGATTGAGCCCTTTTGGTTGGCGAGTGCCGCTAGTTTGAGACAATCCAGCTACTGCTCCCGTATTTTGCCGTTCTTGGCGTCTTTTGCGCGCATCGGCCTCGCGACGTAGTTCTTTGGTCGGAAAGCAAGGGCAGGTGTCAGAGACGAATCTGCGGAGATAGTTACCGAGGTCCACGGTCACTTTGTCAAATATGTTGAGAGTTTCGTCCGTGTGTATGCGCAATTTAGCTAGTCCGTGCCAGTGGCAAAGCACGAAGAGAAGCTGCATTACTTGATCGTTGTGAGGATCTCGTAATAACCCTGCGAAGACAGGGATCGAACACTGTACACGATATGTAAATAAGCAGTGCAAAGAAGAGGTAAAGCTAACCTGTAATATGTCCTCGAAATCCCGTGCAGCCAACTTCTTCAACTCGGAGACATTTTTATGGAAATGCCGGATAGTGTCACGACCAAAAGAGGGGACCTTACGAAAACTTGTATATAAAGTAGTTCAAGAGTGTTGGTATCAGGAAGTATTCGAACCACTTACCGACTATCGAGCTCAGCGAGGGAAGTTCCTTCCGCACTGTCAACTATCCGAAGTAGATGGATCAATGTCGCCTTCCAGACACCGAGTTCAAACTCGTGTAGCAAGTCTACGACTAGCATGAGAAAGAAATCAAAGCCTGTGTGGCTCAACCTGTCTGAAAATGCATTCTGGTCAAGACATCATTAGAATTGTTGACTGACATCAAGATGACGCGTACCACAGTAGGTACCAGAGACTCGTCCTTCAGTTTAGCTTCTACTTGGGCGGTGTCTACAACGTATCCTTTTTCGTAGATTAGTGCGCGAGCCGAGGCGATCTTGTTGCGACGTTCCACGGTATCCCTGCGAGCCATCGTCTGACGTTGGGCCATATCACCGTCAGTTGCAACATTCTGGACCTCGTCCTTTGGAATGAGGCATCGGGGACAAGGACACCTCCCCAGGTTGCGGACATTTGCAATGAGTACCCTGGTGGCGAGAACAATAAGTCAGTACTAGATATATTGACACATCTCGGACGTACTTCTCTGGGTAGTCTGCCGAATATGTGAATATTCGGGGATACAGCCGCCGCTCGAACCCGTCACCGCACGAAAGTACGACACCATGTTCGTATGCGTTAAGAAATTCGTCGTTGAGAATATTCTTCCATTGAGCGTGAAACAGTTCTCGATTACAGTGCGTGAAGAAGGAGTCGTTTGGAGACTTCTCACCCCCTACATATTCCATGACAAAATCCCGAAAACTGTCTGGAAGCTGGTGCAAAGGCATTAATCATTAATGTAGCATGATCCCACAAAGATACTGACCGTTCGGAAATAAGCAGCATGCGCACAAAGATGCGACGTTGGTTGAACGCGGTCATACTTCGATTCATTTCCGAAGTACACATATAAGGGCCATAACTTTGCCTCACCAAATGAGGTAAGCTGCGTCGCATCTGACCAAAACATCAGTGCGACAATGCGCCGGGGCAGACTACAGTTGGCCTCTGGAGGCGAGTCCTGCAACTTTCTATGTTCTTCAATGAATACCTGTGAATTGAAGAGTTCCCCATGAACTTCGACATTGCGTGTCCTATGTGGAGGTCGCCACCGCAGGGAATACGGTTCGAAGCGGAAACGACTACAGCGGATTGGATCTATGAGCTGCTCCCGAATGATCGAGACGAGCGAGCGCCGGTAAAATCCCGAGATGGTGTAGTCCTTCGGGCCAGGGTTTTCACAGCGGCGAGAAAAAGGAACGGATATAGTGATGTTATTGCATTCCCAGTCATTCTCCATCCACTCCGCCGAATCTTGCTGTTCATGAGCCCTTAGACCACCCAATTCGCGATCAATGGCTGTCCAGTTGGTATGCGACACATCTTCAGGTTGAAAGTCTGTACTCCCGATGATATCAAGAAGCTTTTTGAAACCTATTCTGGACTTTTGCGTCCCCTGGTTCCAATACCAATCACCCAACCGCCAGGAGTTCTCATTCGGATAAGGGTGAAACGGATGTTCTGCGTCGAATCCTTGTACCAATTTGACCGTTGGCTTAGAGAGTGGGCTGTCCCCCGAGTCACCGCTCTGATCTTCAGGATCATGAAGAGGAATCGCATCACTGTCATAGACACGAAAGACATTGAACGAATTCATCTGAGTAACGTGTTCGTCACGCCGTGGTGGTGGAACGTAGTCTTGATGCGAGACCTCCTGCGAACTTGGTACCATTGTGGCAGATTGGCGACACCCATCGTTGGGAGGGGGGAGCGGCATAGGGGGTTCCGGGAGCACATCCCTAAACCGTAGAGGGAGCTGGCAGTTTAACCGTCGGCCTCTACGAACGGCCAACGGCAAGTCATCTCCCGGTTGTTCAACAATTCTGGCGGCCTCAAAGTCACCAACATTTGTACCCTAACGATGTTGCATCAGTGAGCTGAAAGATGGCGTAGAACGTAGAACATGCTTGGGGTGTTTGGTTTCTTTGTGTCCCTGAGTGATCCCCGTGATGCTTGCTACTGCTTGCGATTGACTGGGTTTCGTGAGGCGACGCCGCGACAACTTCAGAGTGGGATTCATGAGAAGGTACGACTTCATCATTGGTCTCAAGCCGCTGTTTCTTCGAAACGTAGGATTCCTGTGCCCTGCGAAGCGCATCCCCCAGATGCCTTTTGCGCTTCTTGCAGTTTTTTCCGTGTCGTGTGAACGCCCCAGGATCGTCGAAAGAGCGATTGCAAACGCACGTTTGCACAAACCGCTGCGGCTCCATATCAGCCAAGTACTAACTGAGGACCTAACCTAGAGAGTGGGAGACAGGAAAAACTGAAACCAATAGCCATTAGGTGCTAGTAACTCTTCGCGTACTGAATTCCGTTCTTCCCACCGTCACGCTGCTTCAAACATTGGTCAGTTTATTTTGCACAAAATGGCATCACTAGTAACTTATCGTAGCGGCGCACATGCGCCAATCCCCGACTCCTGCATGGACGAAATTGTCGGAAATTTGCAGGTCTGAAACGCACTATAAGTATAATAATATCAATCAAAATTGGCGGTCGCTGCTATTGTTACACATGCAAGGCTACTCCTAAAGTGCACATCAGCAGAGAAAAATAAAAACACTACAACTCGTCAACCTCCATGTTGCCGAACTCGAACCTCTTCGAGGGAGGTTGTCGATAAAGAGGTTTGGCTGCCTTCCTCTTCGCATTCGACCCGTCCACTTGCTTTTCAGTGTGTTGACATCTTTGATCAGATAATCAGCATAGGATGACTTTCATCGTGTCGAGGATGAGATGGTAAATGTGGGAACCCTTGTCGTCTTTGTTGTTCGGCTTGAACGTCCATCTGGTCGAGACAGATATTCGGTCAGCAAGAATGCCAGAGTAGAACCCTGGTGTGCGCACAATTTTAAGATGATACTTCGACGACATCTCCATCCTGAATTGTACTTTCGTAGTCCGCAGGATGAACGAACAGACCGTAATTTATGTTACTATCGTGTATGTCGGGTCCGCGAACTTTCACGGCGTCGATATCGTGTTCTTCTTTCAGACTCGCGTAGCGATGCTCGGGGTCCGGGAGTTGTCCAAGACCCCGTTCCTTACAATCTGCCACAGACTGAGCTGACGAAAGTCCAAGGAATAAGTCGCAACGATACCTGTTGCCCTAATGCTATCACGATGAGTAGACTGCTGGTTCGTCACGACGGCAACGTATGTCTTCAATGCTCTGCCTGTCCGAAATAAATTGTCAGCATACGTGTAGATTCTGTTGCACGGGAGCGCATGCACTAAGATTCAAGTGAGGAAGTTGGATTCTAGATGAAGGAGACAATCAATAGAAGAGTCGTTAAATATGTTTCTTACGTCCAATGCTAAGCTGCTCGACTCATGCGTGAAGCTTGGTGCTGCTGCAGGTTAGGAATACCTTTGAACAAAAGTTCCGTATAGATGACGAGAGGAGTGGTTCTCGGTGATGTGTCTTCAAGAATGGTACAACAGCAGGACACTTATCAGCAGCAATCACTGTTAATGTCATGTATTGAAACATTCACGATGTTGATGAGGGGAAGAATATAGATCATATAATATATCGGATAGTCTGGAACAAGTCTGGAACTCATCGTGGGGTTCAACAGGTGGACATAGATTTTCATCAATAACACGCGCAGCACGACAAGGAGTTTATGAACCTGTCACAAACAAATTGAGATGAGGAAAAAATAAAGTCGTAGCAAAACCCACATCATGAACAGTGTCGAAGTCTTTCAACTCGAAGCTCCTATTCCATTACATAATCGTAGCGGCGCCCGGAAGCGCCAGTCCCCGACTCCCCATCCCACTTCAGAGGCACTTCCGACTAGTATTGGGAGCTCAGAGTCGGGATCGAACGTCTGTGAAGTTCGTCTCACAACGCAGGGATCTGATCCATCTGAATTAAGCAATGGAAATGTCAGTTTGGCCCTGCTATCGAGCTTTTCGTTCATTCAATTTGTAACCTCGTTTCTTTGCTTGTGCTTCTATTCTGTTTTGGAGGCATATAGCATGATCGTGATTTGGAGTATCGCCGCATTTACGTTGTCGGTAAATGCAGTTGGAAGTTTACCTCGATAAAGACCGTTAACGAGTGCCAGACGAGGAACAATATTTTTCGACACCATGTTGAAACATTCCCGACAGATGTTAACGGTCGCCGTATCAGCTGAGTCTGACAACACCCCAAGGCGATCAAGCATTAAGCCATTCAAACATTCATTGACGAAGGTAAATTCAGCAGAGACACACTGAACAATACACTTTTGTATTATGTGCAGATCCCGCAATCGAAGTATCTTGAGATCAAGTGACGCCACACAATCCGATGTTAAATCATATACTTCTACATCACGGCGATATTGTCCACATATAGCACACACAGGAGGTACTGACCATTTTGACCCTTCATAATAACGGTTCAAGCTAGTATAAACGATGTCTTGCGGGACCACAGTTGGCCAATCTTGGTCAGTAGGAGCTCGCGCCGCAGCCAATTTCTCAACTCGTTTGTCACGCCGTGCATTTTTCTCTGAGTCGTATTCAGCTGTACGTCCTTCCGGAGGGATTGTCTTAAGCGATCGCATGACATCACTACCATACTCATGGTCAAGGATTCGTTCGATGTAAAAGTCGTCAGGTTTATCCACAGCAGCTTCATAAGGACAATAAGCAAGATAAACATTACAGACATATAAGGTGGTCATGCATCCCAAGTAGTGTGCACGAGCAAGGATGTGATGAAGCAAACCAACGCATGACTTACGACGCGAACGAGTATTAACGGGTGGACGGTCTTCCGCAACCAAACGTCTGATTGATGCTGATAATACATCCACGGATAACTTGTGCATGCGAGAAACGAGCTCGCGTGCAGGTAATGTAAGCCATTCGAGACCATGGCTGGAAACATAATCATCAGTGGACGCAAGACTCATGCGGGGAGGCACACGAAACATAGCAGACACCTCTGATCCATATATCTCATCGAATCGCCTGCAAACGAGAGGAACAAGAGAACGCACACACTGCATGTGACTGGAATCTGCATCACGAACAAAATTTTCAGTCGAGCGAGCACGGGCTGTCGTACAAGATGCAGAAAAATGTGACATCAAATTAGAAAGCAGGGTAGCTTTTGTATATCTTCCCTTGCCCTTTCCCAATTTCAACGCAGATGAACGAAGCACATCCACAGTCAAACGAGATAGGTTGTGCTGATAAACTGAGCTGGAATAAAACAACCAACATGGATATTCATTTACGCCGCGGGCAACATGCGACGCAACGTTTGCGGTGAACGACGAACTTGAACAGTTCTGTAAATGCGACAACTGCGACAGCAGGTCACAGTGTGTATACATTTGCGAAGCAAAATATTCCTTGTTCTTCAACAGAGTAATGCCTGAAATCTGACAAAAAATGGTCAACAGTTCACCATCATATGCAACAAATCCCCGAAAGGCGGAGCGCACGCAACGAGAACAAAAATTGCGATGTATCTTCAGTGCCGTGGTCAGCCAGGCGCAAAATGCGTTGGCAGTGTCAAACACGTCAACATGTTCACAAGGATAATATAACGCATCATAATAAGCAGGAAAATCAACAATGTTATGCGGGTTACACGGTGGCACATGAGCATCGTCAAGAAGACGCGGCATACAGCATGGCTCTTTGTTTATGAACCTGTGCGTCGGTGAGCAGGTTTCCTCTCACACAAAATCAACAGGAACACTCACATTTCAGAGCCGTGTATGTTTGAAATTGATGTTTGAATGTTACTATTCCCACTCGACGGCTCAAAGGAAGAGGGGGTCGCTGCGCAAGATAAGGGAGACGTTGCTTAATAAACAGGGTGCTTAATAATATTTATTGACTGATACAGTAAAAAATTCCTACGGACGCGTTTGCAGAAAATCCCGTGTTTGCAGCTGACAAAACCCTCCCTCCACTTCGTGGGAGTCGTCGAAGCTCCTGGGGATCTTACATAAGCGAACCGTTTTGCAGACAGCTGCCCTGACAAAACCCTCCCCACTATCGTGGGACTGGGCCAGAGGACATTCATTCAGAAGTACTAGTAAACGATTGGTACGATGAAACAAACGATACAGACTACAGAATAAGGTCCTATAGATATCACTTATTACAATGATGCCACCAGTGCATACAGAACAAGAATATTAGTCGGTTCCAAGACTGAAACCATTCAGTACGACTTTGACGGACACAAATCAAGATTTACCTGGAGTCACTATCCCCGGAAGTGGACTCCGGAGGTCCGACTCGTTGCTGTACGTGAACAGCAGAGATGGTCGCGATATATGTTTCGGCAGTCGTATCACTATCGTCGCTACCGTCACCAGTGTCATAGTATTGAGTGCGTAGTCTGTTGATGGTGTCTCTGGAAACACTCAGACCAATCTCCTCCTCGACCTCCTCGATAACCTTCTGAGCAGCAAGCATCATTCTTGCTCCACTTCGCTTTCTCTGCAAGGCTTCGTGCCACATCTTAGCCTTTCTTTCTTTGTTGGACAGTGGAGGAAATGGGGAACGTGTCTGTTCCTGATCAGAATCCGGCTAATGAAACGATAGACAGATAAGATACCTTCCCCAAACTGGTACGCGAGCGAGAGCGGCCACCTCCGGAACTTGAGCGCGAGGAGCTCAACAAGCGAGTGATCTCTGCTGTGAGAGAATCTGTTGACGAAAAACCATGTTTTGCCTCGAGTGTATGGTACACAAAGGGTTTAGATTGTGGCTGATCTCCGGAGATGACGATGATAACCATAGGATCAAGATTGGGCGACGTAGAGCTTTCCATGGGAGTAGGGATTCGAGTATATGTCAGACAAAACCAAAAATACTGCTTTCTTTATGTAAAATCGGAGCATCGGAGTTCGTAATGTCGTAATGGAAAACACAGCTATGCTACTAGTTCCGAGGTGTTCAAGATCCGCTGGTCATCAATCAGGAGGGGGAGAGGATCAGCATAGAGAAAGCTACCCAAGTTACCATGATGAGGGATGTCAGAGGGGCGAGCGATGAAATCTGTGTACAACTGAAATTTTTCAAACGCTTCTTTCATCTCTTGACCCACGGCATTCGGCGCGAGAAGCCCAGCGATAAATTGCGCGACAATCTTGGCATCGTTGCTCACTTCGACGTTCAATGTTTCCGTCCAGTCAAGCCATGGGCTGGTCGAAGATGGTTCCGAGCTGCCTCCAGCCCTCCGCTTCGTCGGCCGAAACGTAGTGCAACGTTGTAGCATCGTTTCGAGGTAGAAACGCGCAACATGAACTAACTAAGATAGAATTAACTATGAGATGCATAAAGACGAGAAATTCCTCACCCATGCTATTTGAGAGGCGACTGTGTATACCGAAACTTCGGTTAGCTGGCACATTGCAACATTATTGGTATCCGGAAGCGTCATCTCGCCCAGGGCGCCACACCACCCTGGACAAGCAATATCATACAGCGATTTTTGTATCAAGAAGGCGAAGGCGTGATTTCCGAACCAAAGGGTCTTTCCTTCTTTCGTGAACTGATGGAGGAGGCGGCATCCGTATTGTTGCGAGAAGGTCATTTGAGCAAGGAGGGTCATCTTGTCGGATTCTGTCAGCCCGGACTGAATAATACCCAAATGGTGGCCTGAGTCCTCGCAGATAAAATACTGAGCTTGCCGGCAGGAGGCTTCTTTTGTCGTGCGTACAACCTCGGCCAGCTGCGAAATGACATCAGTTTCTCGCTGTCGAAGAAAAATGATACTCACATGCAGCCGGAATAGCTTACAGAACCCGGGTGACCCCCACGAACTATGAATTCCCTCCTGGATCTCACTCGCAGAGACTGCAACGATTTCTGCGAATGATATTGAATGGTCATGCAGGAAACAGACGTAGCGGACGTCTTACCTGCCTCTGGCTTGAACGGGCTCCGTGCAAGTCGCGTCATAACGATTTCCCGCAGGCGGTTGAAAACGGTATCGGGCACCGATATGCCCATCGGTTGGATCTTGATATGTTGGCATATGAGGTGAGACATCTCGGCCAGAATCCGGCTCCAAGTGGGAGTCCCGGATTGATATGTCAAGCTTCTCTGAAACGATGAACCGACACGGCAGGGATGGTTGTGGAGGTTGGTGTTGAGGGCTAGGACGACGACGACAGGGACAACTTCTTCCACAGATAGTATAGATGGTTTTTCCTGAGCTATTTGAACGACCAGAATTGAGGGATCGAAGTGGGTCGGGGTGGTGGGGAAAGGGCCATGGTGAGCGGGATCGTGAAGCTCGAGCACCCATGCGGGGTTGTCGCCAGCAGTAGTAACGCCTGGGTCATCCGAGTCTTGGTCTCGTGCAGTTGGCGAGGAAGATGAATTGAGCCAGTATTCCAGCTCGGACTTGTCGTCGACACTGGAATACATGATGGTGGGTGGAACAATGAGCGATGGCTGCTTTGCCGGTCGGCTAGACCGACCGTCCTGCGGCGCAAAGTGATAAGTACAGACAATAAATAGAATCTCCAAATCTCCATTGGTGCGAACACGTGACAAGCCTACACCTCCGCCTGCCTCGTTTTGTGCACGACACCGGCTGTGTAATATGCATGCATGCACGCAGCATGTCCTCGCTCTTACCTCGCTCCTTCGGCGCATGTAAATATCCGCGCCTCGCACCCACCTGCGTGATCTCGATTCAGGGAAACATGGCGTGTCACAAAAAATACAAGGGGATAATGAAATTTTACACAACTAACGAACAAGATCCTTACATACGCAACGCGACAAAAGCGACCGCGTCACTGTTAAATGAACAAAGCGGTGCCACGTCACATTTATCATATATATAGTATCCACTCGGTTCCCCACTGGCAGGGGAATAGTACGGTTGTGATAAAAGTTCCGCACCGTCCGTTGTCCGGCGAGGCGCGGAATCGTTATGTATGTCCGCCAAGCACGACTTGGTGTTTCCCGTCAAAATGTCGGTCGAGGACGGAAATGGGTGGTCGGGAATAGACCCTCGTGATCGCTCAAGAGAGTCGAAGTCCATTCCCAGACACCGGCTTCGATGCCTCTACCGTCATGTTCATCGAGACCTGCCTCGACACTGATTCAAGTGCAGACGCAGATAATGCAAGTTCTCTCGAGTGCGAGGAGGAAATTAATTGCAAGTGAAACAACGGAGCGGGGTGCCGGTTCCTTAACACGGCGTTTGCGCCATATTCATAGCCAACGTTGTAAGCATTGAGAAAGAGACGTACTCAGGTTCTGTTGGAAGTCGTCCACCCTTGGATTTGGCGTACGTCAGCAGACCACCGTACGATAACCACAGAACTGGCCAATGCTTTGCGAATTTCATCGGTACCGGCCCATACACAGTGCGAACCCACTTGAAATGAGCACGGTGAAAGAAAAAATAACGATCAATAGATCCGACAAAGAAACTGACCTCGAAACCTTCCTCTCTCGGTACCCAACTCGGTGGGAGACCCACTTGCGTCTTTCCACCTATATTCCAACACACGAGGTACTCCTCGTTGGTGGCCGTCATTCTATGCGCACCTGGCGCACCTTGACCTACCTCACGGGGTTCTCGTTGTCCCATCCAAATTCGTGGCCATCCACCTGATAAGTAACCTCGGGTTTGAGGTCATCCCCTTCACAGCCGTCATGCCGAAGCGTGATTACCGCCGGCCCAACGGTGATAATAGGGTTGCGCGGTGCACGCAGGGCTGCGTCCCACGCAGCTGCCAGCTCAGACCAGGGTGGAGGCGTGAAACTAGAGGGCGGAAGCGTCCCCGAACCTTCGCGCTGAATGAGCATGTACAACAGCGTCTAGATAAGCACGGGACGGTCAGCAGACCCCATGACAGAGAGAGGAGGAAGCGGAACAGCCTACGTACCTCAACCTGCCAACCCTCGTGCTCTAGCGTCATTGCCAGCATCCGAGCCACGTGTCAGTTAGCTTTCGTCGTCCAGTGGCGACGTTATCATACAACAGGATCGATGTCGCGCTACAACAGAACGCCATGTTATTATCATAGTCACACCCACACTCCATGACGTACCTCGAAGATTAGCACAAAGGGCTTGGTTTCAGGGGTCACCTCACGTTGGAATATGGCGGGGTGGACGAGGTCTGGTGGGGTGGGGTGAGCAAGGAAAAAAAAGGGAGGCGGGAGAGCCAATGGAGCTCAGTGTCATAAAATCCGTGCGCGAATGGAAGCGCCTCCGAGGGCGTGGGCAAGTTCTTGCAATACCCCGGCGATCTGGGCGAGGAGGGAGACAGGGAATCCGATGCTTGTCGGGTATAGTTGAACTCGTCTGATGTGGACTCTTCGTCTCGGCACAAGGTTCAGCTTGAGCGACGCACTCCGCGCGTTCACACCCGCTTCATAACTCCTCAGATCCTCCGGGTTCCTGAGCAGCGTTGTGCGCATTGCTCCCCCACCACCTCTTACGGCCACTGCTCCAATCAATGTCTCACCATGCCCATGCCCATTCATCATCATCAACGGATATCCCTTCTCCACCGTCGGCGTCGCGCTCGGCAACGACGACACCCTCATCCTCCGTCGCTGACCCGCCGCAGACAAAGGAGACTGTGGCATCTGCGCGAGCGACATTGGCGTAGACAAATCCGGCGCCGCCGCCGTCGTCGTTCCAGACCCGGAGCCGGAGCCGCTTAACGGCGAACGCATATAGGTCTTCCACATCTCCCTCAACTCTCGCGTCCGCGGCCAACGCTTCCTTGTTCGACCCAGGCGAGGTAGGCAGTGCGCTCAGCGACATTCCTCGCTCCCGTCCTTGATGGAGATGATGATGCGGGTGTTGCACGTGCGCAGGCATGGGTGTCGCGTTGGGCGAATTGGGGAGCACGCTCATGCCGAGGGTCGAAAAGAATGGGACGCCGTCCGAGAGGCCGGCGAGCACGTTGGGGTCGTCGATTGACATGAGTCCGACAGTACGCTGTGGCTGTGTCGCAGCAGTAGTGGCAACTGGAGGCTCAGACGGGTCAAGAAAAGCAGTTGGCGGTTGAGATGTCGGTATGGAACTGCGGCGTTGTGCGTGTGCGTGAGCTTGCCTCTGCATCTCCTCCGAATGACCCTCGTACATGTCGCTCCCCGGGAGCTGCAGGCTTGAAGACGTCGCGCTCGAAGGGACCGATTGCGACGTCGTGCTGCTGCTGTCGCTGAAATCCAGAGACACACTCCGGGGGCGGTACGCAGAGCCCATGGAACCCGCAGAGTCATAGAATCCGGGGCGTGAAACAGCGGCTGGACCCATTCTACGTCCGCCCGCGATGGCATTAGGTGGAGACTTTCGTTGGCGTTGTACTTCAAGTTGTTGGTGTGGCGGGCCAGAAACCTACAAAGCTGCAAGATGTGTGATCAAGGGACGAGATTGAGCGAGGGAGGAGGGAACGTACGTGATCGCAGGTGATCGCAGGTGGCGCGCTACGTGGTGACGACGAGTGAGGTTGGCTTGGCAGGCTGCCAGTGGACCCCATCGTGTATATCGTTGTCATCATGCTTGACGTTGTCGGTGAAGTGTTTGTTGGCGTGGAAGAGTTGGGACGCGTGGCTTACATAACCAGCTTTCCCGTTTGCAAACCCAAAGTCGAGGCCACACGCAGGATTCCCACGGAATGGTCCACGTTCCCACGAATGGTCTGGACCTTTCGGGGACGCACGTGCTGTGTAGACCCCTGAGTCACGACTCACGAAATTCTCATTCGCCACCCATCTTGTGCGCCACCCCCTGGGTGGGATTTTCCGAGCTCCCACGGGGCTTCCGGCTCGCCTGTCGGCTCGCGGAGCCTGGGAAAGACCAATTTTCCAAAGTCGAAGCCCAAATACTTAGTCTCGCGAGACTAAGCCCAAAGTCAAAACATTATCAAATCGTGTCTAGTCCAGGTTCAAGTTGCGTACGAGGTCCCGTTGTTTAGGTTTAAACGCTGTATATACTCTCTAGAGACTGTCGCAACTTGATCCCTCCTTCCCAATACCAATAAGGTCCGAGTCCTTGTTTCGCATTCACAACTGGATACGGCCCAGCTTGCTCCTCAAGCTCACACTGCCCCACAAATACCCACCTCCTCCCCAACGAGCGCCATCGCGAGCCAAGCCCAAGACCGATCAAGCAACGCTGGATTGTTTTTCATCGTGAGGACCCACTGCACACCTTGTGCATTTGCGACATCTTCCCATATGGGATTGATCCCAAACTTAGATGTGATATTTAACGTTGGAGTTCCGCTCGAGCTGTGGCTTGAGCCAGTTGAAATACCGGCAAAACGACTCGACAGTGTCGAAGGCACAAACGACAGTCAGACCCACCTCGTTAGTACCCTCGGTCTCTGGTACAGCAGAGAAGAGGGTGCTGTCTTCGCCTGGGCCCTTGGTGGGCACATATAGAACCTTACCTTTGGTGTTGTGGTGGATTGTCCTAAGAATAACATTGCGACAAACATGTAGCAAAGCAAACATGTTTACACACCAAGGAAACTGAAACTGGAGAGGATGCTCCGGGGCCTTTATGACTGTACCGGGCGTCTTTGAGTCTTCGATCATCCCGCCTCCGGAGGGCGCGCCAAGGCGTCGAGACTGATCCCGCCTTGGCTAGGCGGGCGGTGATAACATCGAGACTCGGGATGTAACAATGTTCTTGTACCATTTGACCTTCTTCTCCATCCTTAGGGATGGAAAATGTGGTGGAGTTGGGCGGCGTGAAGATCGTCGTGGCGGGCGATGTCGAGCGGGCGGACGGCGCATTGACGGCAATGGAGTCGTTGGTGGACACGATGTCTGTGAGCCGGTCCGCAGGGGTGATGCAGCGAGGCGAGGGCGAGCATGCGAAAAGGTCGCGGACGGGCTGGTGTTGATTCGAAGGTGGCCGCAGGGTGGCGACTGCTTTGGCGCGTGCATGCATGCATACAGGGATTGTGATGAACGCTCGACGAATCAAGTGCGCCGCGGTCTTGGTGGGTAAGAAGCAAGATGACACCAACTACAGCCGTCATAGGAAATCAGAAGACATTTGAAACACGGGCATACAAGCGAGCGAACCGATGTTTTGAACACGGGTCCACAACAGCGCACCTAGAGCGAAAGCAGTCATCATCGCAGCCGTCCCGGAAGAGGACACGACCGCCATGCCCTCGTGCGCGACGACGTTGTTATTGGGCTGAGTCTGCGAAGAGGATATCGAAGAAGCGGGCGACTCGGACTGGGAGCATAGGATCACTTCAGGCGTTGAGAAGAGTTTGTCGGTATCTGCATTCGGAATCCACAGTGAGATCGGTGTGGGGCCTCCAGGCCCTCCAGCTTGTTTGGTGCTGGCAGCGCCTCCCGCTGTCCAAGCCCGAGGAACGAGAAAACGTTGTGCGACATCGAATGCTTGTGATACAGTGACTGCGTCTCGTGGTAACGCCCGAACCTTGCCCGAACCCCGCGACATTTGTATGCTGGTGAGCTCCGACTGTGGTTTCGGAAAGCCACCGAAAGTGAATCCGGATCTGAGCTCGCTGTCGAAGCGTGCACCGTTTATGACGATCCCATCAGACTGAGAAGCGGGAATAATCTGGGGAAGGCAGCGGAGCTTCTTCGTCTGCAGGTCGTTCGTCCTCTGAGATGGTAGAAAGAAAGAAACACCACATACTGGGCGGCGCAACTATGTCCCTGTCGTACTCTCTTTTGATGATGGTGATTGGCGCCGACAACGACGACGCTGGGGTGGTGGCCGCACGCAAAAGGAAAGAAATGCATTCACCTCGGTTTCAAGCGTTGCCGAAGGCTGGTATCCAGTACCAGCTGCGGAAGGGCCAGGTTTGGACACCACAAGCGCCAACACCTTCAGTCACCTCTCCTCTGGAGCAGAATTCGCCTCATACCTCGAGGTTTACTCTCATTTTCCTTATGCTCCCTTTTGACGGTGGCTGGCGACGCCGCGGTGGCCGTGTGCTGTAGGAAGGCGTTTACCTCGTCTTCCAGCTTCACCGAGGGTTGATAGACCGAACTCGCTGGGCAAGTGGGGTGGGATACTAAGAGCACCGCGTCCAGGTCTGTTTCTATCCCGGCAGCGTTAAAGACGAACGTACCTAGAGATGTGGTCGCATCCTCTTCATACTCCTTTTTGACAATGGCCGCTGAAGACGGTGACGCCGCATTGGTCGTTGTGCATTGTTGAAGAAATGCACTTATTTCATCTTCATTTTCTAATTGTGTAGTAGAGGGTCGATAACCCAGACTTGCGGCAGTTTTGGATAGCGTAAGTCCCGCGTCTTTTGTTTCCTCCTTTGCAGCGCTCGGCGAACGCAGTATGTTGATGGCTTCATCGTCTACGCAAACAGGAAATGAAATATCACTGAGACCAACGAGAGACGATGAGAACGGTAGTAGATCCTTACTTAATTCATACGGATCGAGTTGCTTGATGAATTTGGGAGGAGGTGCGACCGGCAGTTGGAAGCACCGAGCGGAGTATGCTGAAGGCTTCGTCGTCTACGCAAGCAGGAAATCAATTACTAATGAGACCGACAAGCGACAATGAAAACGGTCGTTACCCAATTCATACGCATCGAGTTTCTTAATAAATCTGGGAGGAGGTGACGGCGACCAGGAGTTGGAAGCACCAACTTCTTGAGCTGGATTCCGATCGAGAAACGTCGCGTGGGATGGGCGGTGGTTGGTTACGGAGTATAGATACTGTCCACTTGGCTGAGCACAGGAGGAGGGAGTGACGGGCGTGGAATAGGCTGAACAAAATTAACGAGAGTCAAAGGTGGAGAGGTCCATGAAATTTCGGTTGCGGGTACGGACTTGGCGGCCCGGCCCGGGGCACTGTCGAGCGGGAGACTCGCAAGGAAATTCTCTTTCCAGAAGACCCTAATGAGAGCTGGCTAGCGGCCATCAGTAAAATTGTTTGATTACGAGATTCAATTATATACCTATCTCTATTCTATCGATGACGGCGTGGCCAGCGAAAGATCAGCGGGAATGTATACCTATACGAAAAAACTCTATCAGAGTTCGAGTGCTGTAGTTTCGATAGTTTCCAGCGTCCTCGTCGACACGCTGGCCATCGATATTTTACGGCAGTCACGATATTTACTTGTCCACGTCAGTTCAAATATATCGTGCGATGAGCAATATATACTATTCACCCCAAATGTATTGTGCGACAAGCAATTTATTGTTCAAAAACTAATACATACTACTACCACGATATCACTTCGAGTCCGGATGGTAATCGTACTGTTAAAGCATTGTCCGTTATCTATGAAAAAGGGTAACTGAAAACGATCCAGCAATGTGAAAACGAATAACTTGAACAAGTACAATTGAGTTGGACAACCGCGCAGAACTTCCGTTGGGAGAAACGACAGGATGACTGAGTTGGACGACCGTGACTGCGATGGAGAGAAACAACGAAACGGGATTGAATTGGACGACTGCAATGAAGCCTCGAATTGTGAGCAACAATACATATCATATAGTAAAATGGACGATGGCGTACACAATTAATTTTTGCAGCGAGTGGACCTCCTAGTTGTCTTGCTGGCAACGGACGTTCTGGATTTCTTGCGCTTCTTAGTGGCATTAAGGGATTCGTCGACGTCAGTTAGTGGACTCTCCGCCGACTCGTCATCGCCGATAGACCAGTCTTTGCCACGAGAAGCCTGAGTGACGGTAGTGGCGGAATTGATTGTTTGAGTGTTTCCGGACGCGTGAGCGATGACCTTGCTGGAGTTTGAGGTGTCAGCGTTGGAGGTCTCCCCCACTGCTGCGACAATCGGGGTTTGGCTGGCAGGACCGTTGGAGGCACGGTCTTCTCCCTTGCTGCGACAATCGGGGTTGGGCCTGAACGAGTAAAGGAGTCTCCATTGAAGATACGCCTGGCCATCTGCTCCTTCATAATGGCGTTGTCATTTTCCTCGTCCGAGTCCCCGAGATCTTGCGTAGTAAATCCACGACCACGCGGATTGCCGAATAAGAGCCTATACCGTCCGAGTTGTTAGCACTCATTGTCGAAATAAATAAATAAACTTACTTGTTGTAGTACCCGCAGAGTTCCTCCCTCCAGGTGCTTTCGGCCTCGTTTGCGACAAAGTTTGCAATCCTGTAGTAAAATTCTTGCAATTTGAAGAACCCGTCAGTATCGACGAGTTTCGCTTGCGAACAGATGCTGAAACGAGCCTGTAAAATGGTTAGACCGAGTGAATATTACATAATAACAGTAGACTTACATGTGTTGCTGCGTATGCAATGTGCCATGCATCGATGCTTTTCATGTTGTGGATCTTCACATTGCAAGCACGCGTGCTTTGGTTCTTCGAGCTGGGGAGCGCCGATGATGGAGACGTCAATATATGCTTCATGACCTGCCACCAAACGGGTATCAGCAAAGCAGATAGAATATGTCGTAGAAAATGTACGCGTTCGACCAGATATCCACGCAGAAAACCGGATGCTATGTTGTCGCGGTCAAAATTTCCCCCCGGGACGTCACCTTCGTAAAGCAGTGCCGGGTTCTTCTTTGCTGTCACCTTGATAACGCCCGAGTTGATCTTTTTCTTAGTTCTATTCCCATGTATTATCATCACGACCTTGGAACACAATCAACGAAATAAACTCACTCGATCGGGTCGTCCAGCATTTCCCTAAGATGGCGAATGGGACAGAGGAGGCGTGCTAGCTCGGGGTGATTAAACCCCAGCTGATCTCTTGGTCTACGAGGCTAGACTGACGTGCTTCGTGTCAGGGTCGGGTGCGGCGTAAGAGCCGATAAAGAGTGTGACTACTCACCTCACCAACGAGAACATTGCGCTTCAAGTGATGCTTCCCCCGAATGAGGCTGAAAAGAAATGGGGCCTCCTCCCGTAGGTATTCGAAGATGCGTGACGTGTCTTCTCTGGACTCGGGATGAGCCGCAATGAGCGAAAATGAGGTAATAGAAGCGCATATATGCGCTATATGCGTTGATAGTAGAACACTCACACGCCCGCTCTAATCTTATCGCTCACTTTCCTGATGGTACGGTCGGCTTCGTCGTCCATGTCTTCGTCCGAATCGAGGGAAAGTGTTTTTCCATGATTAGGCACACCCGTAAAACTTCTTCAAGGTTGCACCACATGTCGTACGCACGCGGAATCCACCGCGCAGCATGCATACATTGCTCGTATTCGGCAGTCTGCTGCCACTCTGATTTAGAACTAGATATGATGTTAGATCGCACATATCATTGGTAGATATAAATGCACTTACTACGTCCTGTCTTCGCTGGGTTCGATGTTCTTCGAGCTAATCCTTGTGGTGTCAGCATGAGGCACCTCGGAGCTATTGTCGCGTACCTGAGGCTCGTGTCATCCGGCGTCACACGGGTATCCAACTTGAACTTGCTACTCAGACGCTGAGCCTTATCTGTGGCTCGCCTTCTGCGTTGGTAGATCATGTCCTTCCATTGCTTGTCGATGGGACGAATGGACTCGTTGTCACTGTTGTCACTGTTGTCCCACTCGGATTCGGACATGATGGTGGATCAATGATTGAAATGTCCCAGCTGGGATCGGATCGATTATATATTTGTGACACACCAGTCACGCCATGCTAACTCCGCACTTTCCTGAAAAGGTAAGTAACTCTAGATCCAAGTTCACTTCGCATACTAGTGAGTCGCCACTTTGCAAAAACTGATTCTAACGAGGCTTTCAAGATACTAAAAACATATGCCTTGAGCTAGACTCGGCATAATCCTATAAATGGGTGAGTCAGTTTTATTTTACCCACCGTTCAATGTTCACTTGTCTCGGATGCGACGAGACATTTACCTCGCGCAAACGGCTCTCGGCACACACTCCATTATGTGCCGCCAGCCTTGCACTATCCGATGTGTTATATGATTATGACCGTAAGCGAAAGGCTGTGCGGTCCGGTTCCAGAAATCGCCATGGGAAAATGCCCCGCCCTGCTCCCGCTTCCCCGGTAGCAGGACCCAGTAATCAGGGTATTCAAGACGATGCTGTTGAATTGGTGTTGGACTCAATCGATCACGAGGTAAGTTTTAGCAAGTAACTGAGAGGTAACTTGAATATACTTGAATTCCTGAACAGGTCAACATCTGTGAATTAAGAGCTGATATAGACATGTTATAACATCCAAACCGTCGCCTACCAAACACCATGTCTGGGACAATTACGGTAGTGTACATACGCATTGACACAAGCCGCCACCTTCCGTAAAAGACCCTTAGCAAGGGAACGATCTACCATATGTGTGTGATCTTATCACTTTTTGTTGATCAGGCCCAGATAAGAATAAATAAATTGATTGATCATCATATCAACGTAGTATGTACACAGGACTCGGACATTGTAGAGACGAGAGAAAAATCAGTGAGTCAGTATGTACACAGGACTCGGACATTGTAGAGACGAGAGAAAAATCAGTGAGTCAGTATGTGGAATATGGTCCCATTGGATCAAAATATCCCGACTGCTCGTTTGGCAATGCGCCGAGCACATCGAACGGCATGGCGGAGGTAGAACTTGAAGATGAGGTCGGAGCGATGCTACTAGTAGCCGGAACCCGAGACGATGGGCCAGCCGTCGCATTGTCACGGTGTGCCTGATAGTAGGAAGATGCCAGTGAGACCGGCCCGGGAACTTGAACGATAGCAGCCGCAGGCTGGGATGGACCAGCTATCGCCGCGGCACTCTGCATAGACTGCGTCTGATAAAGTCCCATATCTTCGACTGCGGGGATGAATGCCTTGCTAGGTTGTTTATGTGGCGAATTGGGTGTTGTCAATTGTTTCTTGGTTCTTTTCCTGATGCGTGTGTGAGTGATGGACATGTGGGGAAAGTAAACATACCTACATTCCGTCAATGTGCAATTGTTGAAAGCGGGTGGTGAGAGCAGGACCGATTTGCGCGTGGTTGAGGGCCTCGACAAGAGATTCGAAGATCGCTCTGTATATCGGAGCATATTTCTTCGTGTCGAATTCCAGCATGGTGACCCGGACATCCTCGTCGCGGCAGGCCTCGTAGTCGAGCGCATAGTGAAGCTAGCGATCACCATATTAATGCACAATATAAAAGATTTGTAAATAAAACTTACGGCCGTCGCAGAGAGCGCGTACATTTGGGTCGGGGTTGTCCAGAATGTGGGGTCGCGACGCATGAGGGGAGAGGTGCTGTGGGAGTACCAAAATTCTGAATGAAAGCGTTCCAAGTATTCGTTGGCGAACCACCGGCCCTGGACGACTTTGCCCTGTTGTGAAGTAGTTTAACCAAAATAGAAAAAAAAAGGTGTAAACGAACGCACTTTGTTATCGTGCTCATGCATGAAATAATTCATGCTGTCCGCAGCGTCCGTGAGTTGGCGGTGCTTGCTCTCCTTCCATATTTGGAATCGCTGAGCGTCAGTGCGAAGCGCTGTGTCATCGAGCTGGAAAAATTGGATTGCATATCGCTTTGCATCACCTCCCAATGCAGAGCGAAGGCCGGTTATGTACTTGAGCAACTACATGATAAATCCTAATCATTAGTTACTCGACTCACATTAGAAATGATGCTCACCAGCGAGGACAAAGATTTTGGCAATTTGTTGTCTATGTACCGGCGTGTCATCGTTAGTAGATTATATATGATGAACAAATTCACTTACACGCTATGTGATCAGGCTCCTCCTGGGAGCTACTACCTGTTGTGCGTTGCAAGCACTCCCTGTGTGCCTGGTTGAAGGCCTCGCGGAGCGTATTGCGCCAAACCCTTTCGCCGGCGCCGCTAGGCCAGCCGACCTTGGTGATCATATCATATAGGATGATATCGCGTGCGACCTTGACAATCTCTTGTGTTTCTTCATCCAAAGACGACAGCCTTGTAACCTTGTCCTTTGAACCTGCCGAGCTAGTAACTCCACTCAGGCTGAAAGAAGCAGCAGTAGATCCGGGGTGGGAGGAGCCTTGCGACTCAGAATGCCTTGAGTAAGGCTTGTTTTTGCTGAAAGCCCGCAGGTGGTCTTGTGAAAGAGCACGCCGATTATTTCCTGATCGACTTTGATGGGTTTCGAGGATGTCGCTTTCCCGGCCTGAAACCTACCCTCGCCGCTGTGAGTTAGAGGACAATAATGGTCACAGTGAAACTTACATACCTCAATCTGGTTCGCGGCTTCCCTCAGCCGCTGTTGAGCTAATTGTACCGGCAGCAGTGATTCGGGTGGATCACTAGAAATGGGCTGAGCAGGGAGGAATGGGGTGGAAGGTGGAAGGAGCCCAGCAGGGCCCACTGAGACGTGTGGTTGCCAACTTGAATGAGATTGAGGAAGTTGACTCGACAGGAACGGGGCAGGCGGAAGCAGCCCGGGACCCGCCGAGCCTGCATGCAGATGTTGCCAACTTTGACCGCCGGCGGTGGCAGAAGGTGGGCCAACAGTGGTGTATTCCGGTTGGAAAGAACTTGGACGGGAGGATGGTTGAGATGGCGGCCGCTGAGACTGAGGCATCTGAGGTGAGGGGACTTGCGAGTGAAGGATGTGGCCATGGGTCTTGAAATAACGGCGTTTGAGCAGTGCCTCCCCAGCGAAAGCTACGATTCTGGCCAGCAATTGGCCCGATCTGGAGCCATGATTGTGACGAATTTACGTCTAGTAGTAGAAGCAAGGGTTCACACTTACTTTGTGATTCTACTAGCCAGGGCCCAGCACTCTTGATCGAGTAACATGACTCGGCGGTAATTGACAAGTTTACGTCTTCGGGATGGGATCGAACTGCTGCGCAGTTCTAGCCAGCACTGGCAGCCCCAATGGGGTATCTTGACTCGATGTGACTGACCCAGACGAGCTTGAAGAAGCTGCGTGCCATTTTGAAATACAGTCACTACTGCCAGTGGGCGCAAGGTGTCACGGACTCACGGTTTCTCCATGGAAATTCTTAGTTTACGTCTGAGTCCAGGTCGAGGCAGTACTTTGGGGTGATCAATATAATGAAGCGCCGGGTGTGGACTTTGCAGCATGGTGTGAATTGAACTTTGTTGAGTCATCTGTTGCGCATTGCCACACTCGTCCGATTTCACACGGTCCCCTGGCTCACACGGAACCGACCACTGGCACGACGCAACGGCTTGCCACCAGCCACCACTGTGAACGACAACGACGACAACAACAACACTTCATTGCGGCGTGCTGGTGCCACCACGACACAATGACGTGACGATCGCGATCAGTCGGGATGAAACGGTTGAGTAGACTCGGATACCAATGTGACCCCATTGTGGTCTGCCATTTTTTTGCTCGTTGACCACCTTGATGGTCGGGATTTGGAAGGTATGGATTCACTTCATCTCACATTAGGGATCACTGCTGCATACTCATGTTGTGTCAATAGGTAGACACAAATAACTTGACTCAACACGGACAACGCTTCGCAACAGATGCGATGCGCGCACGCACCCTCTCCCTCCACCCAGCGTGGACAGCGACAACCGACAACTGACAATAATGTCGTCATTGACGCCAACGTCGAACGACGACAGCAGCGACATGCGTCACCAGCGACAACAATATCGACATCGACAATGTCAATGACACGTCATGGCGACAACGTCATCGTCATCGACTCGGACGCGTCGACGCACCAGCAACAAGTCACCAACGTCGTCGATGACGTGTCACGGCAACAGCAGCAACAACATCGGACGACGACGATGACGACTCGGAAGCAGCGTGCTGCCACGGCACCAAAATGACGACGGCACTGCCAGTGGCACCACGATGATGTGGCGCGCAACGCAGTGACGCCGACGACACGATGACACATCGTGCTACCCCGACAATGACAACAACGTCAACACGGCGACGGGGAGGACGGGGAGGCGGGCCGCGGCAGCGACACTGCGAAGAGGACTGGGAGGACGGGGAGGTGGCACGAACAGTGTCAGCGATACCGCGGACCGCGACCACGACCACGATGCCGCATCACGGCGACACGTCGGGACAACGCAATGTGCTACCCTGGCACCACGACGATGACGCAACGATGCGACATCGAGGACGCTCGTCGATGCAGCATGCTGCCCCGGCACCACAACAAAGTTGAACAAACGACCCACCGTCGACGCGGTGACACGGGGGATGACGAAGCAATGACGCGATAGGCCCGGAATGCGCTCGTAGAATTAATACCAACCCTATGTTCTCTTTGGGTACCGAATCTACTGATGCTACTTGTGTGCCAAATAAAGGCAAACAAAGCGAGCGGAACTGTGGGAAAGTGTCTCATCGGGCGAGACAACAGTGAGCACAAGGTTCCCACAGTGAGCAGGACCGTGGGAAACAGTGGGCAGAACCATGAAAATACAACCAGATCAAGATTCAAGATGAGTACATAAATAACGAGTGCAATAGTCATGAAATGTAAAAAAAATGTGCTGAAACATACTAAGCTATCACATGTCCGAGTCAGTATCACTTGAACCACTTGAATCAGCTTTAGGAGAAGATCGGTCTAGAGTAACTAAGTCATCACTATACAGCGGAAGCCCATCAGTAGTGAGGGTGTGTCGTATATCACCGATTTGACCATCAACAATCCTCACAAAGGATTGTGCCTCCTCCAACTCATCATGAGCCATTGTACGCATAATATCGAGTTCCCGGAAGCGCCAGAAGCGATACTTTGCTTGTGCCGCGAAGGCTTTGCGGCTCGCTCGAGCAAGGTCCAACACACGGCGAGAGTGGATGTCTATGACCTCTGGTCTCCTCAAGGCTGATACCTAACAAGATGTGAGCAGCCTTCCACTTCTTGTCATAAATTCAGCACGTACAGTTGTCAAAAGGACCTTTGCCTTTTTATTCGGACGATCCAGTAGAATAGAGTGATTTTGGGAAGGGTTGGGGGATTCAAGACGAGTCCTCTTCTGTACAACACATGCTTGAAGAGGGTCGTCTTCGGAAGGGTCAGAGAATTGAGAACGGGTCCTCTTCCGACTTGGAGTCTGTCCAGCACATGCTTTGGAACTTGATGGGGAACCCAAACATTGGCCTCGGGGTGCCAGCAATGGCAAAAGTGGTGATGACAAAACCCCATGATCCAAAACTGAGGTTGCTGTAGGTGGGTTGGATGATGGGGGTGTAGATAATGATGACTGGGGTGTAAAGGGCCGGGGTTGTTCGCTCAAAGGATGGTTCAAGTTGCAGGATGACATACTGATAGGAGGGGGTAACCAAACAATTGCGACCGTGACGCCCACTGGCCATGGCTCAGCAACCTCCAACCCTGTGACTTAATTACATAAGCTACTGGTCCTTGTCGCGCACCACGTATCGTGCTATCCAGTAGAATGAACTCAGTTACAACTTCACAGCTTCCATTTACCCCGGGCTTCATTCCAGCTTTTTGCCCTAATTGCCAGGAGGAATTCCAGGATGGAGATGCTGTTGTCCTCCATCTATCTGCTCAGGGAGAATGTGGGCGATGGCTTGCCCAACACCTGCCCAACAGAGAGCAGCAGCCCGGGGTTGCAGATCTTGAAGCTGAATTAAACGATGACGTTGATGCAGGTATGTTGAGTACTAGCTGAATATATCATGATAATCTCATTAAATTTATGTATCTCAGTTGAATTTCACCAGAATAGAGTAAACCCGTTTGACGATGATCCTGAAGATGGTGACAATCCAAGTGTTACACATCCAGCTTCTCCCCATGCCACTGGCAGTGGTATTCAAGTTCCCCATGACCCACATCCGAGTCTTGTTCCGATAGTCGCCACTTCCAATCGCATACGTCAATATCACCCCAACAAGGGTATCAGTCAATCTGGGGGATCAAATCTTCTTCAGCGCATGGACCAAGATGAATTCGCTGAAATTCGGAACTCCGAAAATGTTTATTATCCCTTCGCATCAAAGAGCGAGTGGGAGGTCGCCAATTGGCTCTCAAGTGGATCCCTGTCGCAAAAAGAAATAGACAAGTATCTACATCTGGAGCGTGTAAGTACATATATAATTATTGCGGTGTGGTGATTGACAAGTACACAGAACAAAGAGTACCCCCTTTCATTTCGCACTGCCAAGGACTTGCGCGCTCGGGTCGAGTCCTTGCCAGAAATTCCACGTTGGCGTTGTCAAGAAATCAAAGTTGGATCGTACAAAACAAAGTCCCCTTTGATTGTATATTGGCGGGATGGCCTCGAAGTCGTCAAACACCTCGTCAGTAACCCTGTATTCGCCCCTTGCATGGACTTTGATCCATATCGGGAGTATGAAACTACGCCGCAGGGTGGTCATGAACGTGTTTATGGCGAGTTTATGAGTGCCAATCGTGCTTGGGAAATCCAGGTAAGATCATTCCCTGACTCATTTCAATCATGCGAGCGATCGTTACTGACTGTTTATCATATAGGATAAGCTACCTGAAGGTCACTCCTTTGTTGGCGTAGTTGCAGCTTCGGATAAAACTCCACTGACGATGGGTACGGGCAATAAAGAAATGCATCCTCTATTAATCTCCGTCGCCAACATTCACTCCGGAGTCCGTATGAAAGCGACCTCCCATGCGTACGCATTAGCAGCATACCTCCCCATCCCGAAGTTTCTCAACGTACCACCTACTGTTCAGTCAGTACTAGCTGCACGTGTCTTTCATCGTGCCGTGTCGTTGGTGATGCAAAACTTAAAGTTAGCTACCAACAATGGTGAAATCATGTCTGATCCAAATGGAAACCTCCGCATTGTCCATACCCCTCTCGTAGCTTGGATTGGGGATCTCCCGGAATACCTCATGATCGCTTGCATATCCGCAAAGAATTCCCCCATCTCTACTGCCACAAAGGAGCAATTCGGTGATCCTGCACCCGCTCCACTTCGTCCTCGACAACAAATTCTCGACTCCATTCTTGAAGCATGTGCTGCCTGTGACCCATGTGATATCTCCGCCTACTATAAAACCTGTCTCCGGTTGGGTATCAATGGTGTTGTTCAGCCGTTTTGGGGGGACTGGGGTGATGCTTCTCCATCGTCGTTCCTCACTCCTGATGCGCTTCACCAATGGCATAAATTTTACTTTGATCACTGCGTACAGTGGGTTATCAATATAGCAGGGGGACAGGAGCTTGATCGCCGTCTATCCGTTCTCCAGCCTCGTATGGGGACACGCAGTTGGCCTAATGGAATTTCTACTCTCAAGCAGACCGGAGGTCGGGATCACCGGGAGATCGAGAGGCTACTTCCTGTTGTTGCTGCTGGTGCAGTTCCTGATGACGTTCTCTGTGCAATTCGTGCTATGACCGAGTTCATTTTTCTTGCTCAACGTGCCGTTCATTACGACGAAACTCTCCATTCACTCTCCGAGGCCCTACGAGAATTCCACCACTACAAACCTAGCATCATTGCAGCAGGCGGACGGCGAGGCAAGAAGGGGCGATTAGATCACTTCCAAATACCAAAGCTTGAGCTAGCTCACCATGTCGCATCCAGTACACGCGCTATGGGTGCCCCGTTCCAGTGGAGCACCGACATAACTGAGAGATGCCATATTACTCACGTCAAAATTCCTTACCGCTTATCAAACCACCGCGACTTTCACGGTCAATGCAGTCGTTTTTTGGATCGACAAGAAAAACTGCGCTTATTTCATCTTTTCACAACCCTCAAGACGGCACAGAGTCCATTGATCAATGAAATGGTGCTCGAAGCAGATCTAATGCAACTCCACTACCCTGAGCAGACCTGGATATCAGCTGTTTCATCCGATGAACGCCCCGTCGGTCAATCTAAATCTGTTTTTCACAACCCACGCTCACGTGTATCGTCCGGCGACAGCAACACTGCTTTACTCCTCACGCTCCAGCCCCATCTTCCTGACCTCTCCATTGATGAAGCATGCCAGGTCCTCTCGGTTGTTGGTCTTCGGGCTGCTTTGGGAGACTTTTTCTCTGGTTGTTCCTACACTAACCGAAATGGTCGCCGTGTCGCTGCACCAAATTGTACACTCCCGTTCTCTCGTATCCATGCATGGCACAAATTTCGCATCCAGCAGCGTTCCGCACAAAACCCTCTTTCGCTTCGGCCCGCTCAAACTGTTCAGGCTCTACCACCCTCGCCCACCTTGCCCTTCGGCCGTGCAAACACTGTCCTGATCACGCACGAGAGCGGTGACCTCATGTCCCCTGAGAATGACAAGCGTACGTGGTCTGCTATTACCTATTACCAGTTCCTGGATTGTTGATGTGTGTTCTCTCCTACAGGATATCTTATAGCGCAAGTACGAGCAATTCTGCAGCCTATCACCGATCCTCCATCTCCACCGCTTGCTTACGTTGAATTCTTCAATTTTTCCAACTCACATTTCGATGTCGTGAATGGCATTCGTGTTATTGCAACTGCTCCAAATATCGAAATGTTTGTTGTCCAGCGCCGCCTCCGTAGCAATGGCCAATATCTAGGTGATATTATCCGGCTGGATGATGTTTGTGACGTTGTACAGTTGGTTCCGAAATACGGTGGTAGTGTTTCTCCTGCTATGACTTGTGACAATTGTTTAGAGCTCGGACGGGAGTTTTATGTTAACTCGTTCGCCGACAAAGAAGTTTTCCATGCGATCCTTAGCTACCAGTAGTTAATCAATACACTTTCTCATTGTCGTGTCTCTATCAAATTATCATATCTTATCAAAAGCTGACCAATCTGCTGATTATGATCCGATGACCTAGATAACAATTGTACGAGAATTATTTATCCTTGTTTGTTTGTAGCCGACTGTCTGGAGGGTATCGTCTCAGAAAATTGGTAGCCGGAAGTTTCGTCGGCTATGTGTTCCACTGATGAACGAGGCTGCCGTTTCTCAGGCTCCACCCGTCCTGTCAAACCGATCTGGCAGGCATGTTCGTATGCCAGCTCGGTTCCAAGATTATATTCCAGGTAGCGCAACTCACCTTGCGCACATGCCACTTTCGGCCCAACAGCAGCGTGCTCTGCATGCTTCTCAGCCACGTCCTGAGTCCCCTCCTCCCCCCCACCAAGCGATGAGTCTCCTCGTCGCTCAGACTCTCCTCCAGCCCTCGTTTCATTCACCACCATGCCAGACGATTTCGGCTTGTATTGAATTTATGCAAGCAAACCGACACAAATCCCCCAGGATACTCTGGAGAGTGCTTGCGACGCTCCTGATTTCATCGATCATCCTGCTCTCGACACGAATGCCAGGCAAGCATTCCTTGGAGTTCCCACTGAGGCTGAAATCTTTCCATCCAACGCTTTCTCTGCTTTTTCGAATCCAACATCCGCCATCCTTATGACATGGCAATATACTGGATCAAATCAAAAGTCCGCCATTGAGCTTGATCACCTTGCACACGTTAAAACCCATCCACGCTATGACCCACAAGATCTCAAGACCTTTTCCCATGCGCGCGAAGCCAAACGTCTCGATGAATTTCTTGATTCGAGGAACAATCCATTCCGGACCGAGTATGGCTGGCGCAAGTCTGCTGTAGAGGTCAAGCTCCCCAAAGAAAAAGCATCCTTCCCCCCCGGATGTGATCCTCCCAGAATGAAGATTGACGGGTGTGGCACCGTGACATAGTGGATGTCATTACCAACGTGTTTCAAAGCGAGGCCGCTCTCTCCTTCAACACGACACCGTTCACTCAGCGATGGAAGGTTCGTGAAGACAAGACTATAGACGTGTACTCAGAGGCTTATGCATCTGCTGAGATGCTACGTGCACACGAGGAGATTAACGCCCTTCCACGGCAGCCCGGTGATGATTTAGAGCGTGTTGTTGCTTCTCTAATGGTCTGGTCGGACTCCACACAGATGACGAACTTTGGGGACACATCAATGTGGCCGTTTTATCTTTCCTTTGGAAACCAGTCGAAGTATCCACGGGGTAAGCCCACGGAGGCAGGATGTCATCACTTGGCGTATATTCCAAAGGTTTGTAATGAGCCTCGAGTTTCTTGGCTCACATTTACTCGTTAGTCAGCTTCCCAGTGATTTTCAGGACAAATATCGAAAGATTTATGGGACCGCGGCAAGGCAGGATGTCCACACTCACTGCAAGCGTGAATTGTTCCAGGCCATTTGGGACTTACTGCTTGATGAGCGGTTTATGGACGCATACCGTAACGGGATTGTAATTCGATTCGCTGACGGCATCACCCGGAGGGTAATATTACCTTGTTTTTCAAGGTCACTCCAGTTGAAATTAGCGGCTGTGCCGTCTCGAGATTTCACAATTTGTGGGAAATAAAGATGGCTGTGTCACGGTTACGCTGTATGTTTCCATATTTACAAGTCAGGGAAATCCGGGATTCTCCCGTGAGTGACCATGCACGCCGTTGACGTTCGCCCATCAGTCCGAGTCAATTTTCCTAGTACACTAGATGTAGCTCACATTCTTTTACTCACACATCATACATTGGACATAGACTACATCAGAGTTAATCTTCTGTCGCGCCAGTGAGTGGCGGAGCCACGGGAAGCTGCTAGTATGTATTTAAAGTTCACGCTCAACCAGACAAACAAGGTTTCTGCCGGCGAAGCGCGGCGCTACCCAAGTTATTTATATCCTCGTTTCTTTTCTTATTCAGCGGATTGCCCAGAAAAGTGTTTAACGTCACTTTCGTGTTTGTCAATCACTAAAACCGCGTTGATAGGGTTCTCGTATCAGGGATCAAGTTTTGGGAAAGACACATGCCCCCGTTGCCTGGTAGAGAAATCGGATCTCATTAAAATGGGGATGATCCGTGATATACAGCGACGGAGGCAGCACCCCCGCATCGACACAGTTCAGCGACAGCGCCGTATCAAAACAGCGCGCAGCTTTATCTTTGAGCAGGGTGCAGGGATTGATGGTGCGCGAGTGCGCAGACTCCTCGATGATGGATCCTATGTTCCTACAATTGTACGTTATATTTCTAACCGAACGACTAACATGCTGAAACATTACATCACCGCCCGTAATAGGTTACATACTCATCCCGATTGGCAGGTATCGCGCGGTGCCATCATTTGGTCGAGACACAATCCGGAAATTTTCGAGGAATGTTTCAAGCTTGAAACAAATGGCCGCAAGGGACTTCGAGGATTTAAGTATTACAGGTAAGTTACGAAATAAAACGTAACAGCGCGGAGTCCGGACTTACGGTTCCAAAGTGTGCGATGCCCACTTTTGACGGTCTCCTACCTGCTCCGCACAATTCTGTTGTGCAAGATGTGCTTTTCGAACTTGCGACATGGCATGCCTATGCCAAGCTACGTCTACACACAACAGATACGCTCGATTTTTTCGATGCGGCTGTGGTGTCCCTTGGTCGGACCGTGCGTAAATTCTTAAAGACAACCTGTGATGCTTATGCCGGTGCTACACTCGAGCTCCCTCGAGAAACAGCAGCGCGCGGTCGACGTGCTGCAGCACATGCCTCAAAAAGTGGTAGCGCTGTTCCCCATAGGTCAAGCGAAGCGAAACGCAAGAATCTGAACCTCAATACATGCTTTATCGATGAACGACGATAGGCGTCTCCCGAGACTCGTCTCGTCGGTGGGCTCTCCAATCGGTATTGCCTTATCGGGTTGTATCGGAATTTCAACATATTACTGATCGGCGCTGGCTTCCAGTACTTGCTAGAGAAGAGGTGGGTGCATGCCAAGGCTTGTTGAGGAACTTGACTCTTACGCTCTTCGTGCTTGAAGCAACACATTCAACACATTATGTATTCGTGTTCAGGCTCCTAATTAGGCTTATGATCATTGGGCCAAATAAGCACAAGTTACGCGAGGCCGAAACGCCTAGACCGCTGATTGAGCTTGCGAACGTTTGCACTAGCACAGTCTAGAGTCAGCCACAGACTCAGATCTTCGAATCATACTATATAGCACCCCCGGGCCTGTTACCACCACTCCCGCTTCCGTGCACCTGCCGGCACCTTCGTTGGCACCTTCACAGCCACCTCCGCAGCCTCTCCAGCAGTCTACCCCATCGAGTGTCGCGACCATATTGTCGCTTCCATTCCTCCCGCCGCCGCTACCCATACCCAGATCAGCGCGGCCATAAATGGATGCATTTACGACTATACGTCATTGCGTGAGCGGACCAGAATCTCAGGGTCTTTGAGGACGACCATAGTATAAAAGTCTTTGGCAAAGGGACTGTGAAATACAATTGAAACTCAGCACAACTCGTTTACGAGGTTCGTTTCCCGACGCTCGGCAGGCTCGGCAGAGTCGTCAATATTTGTGTGCTGTGCATCACAGGTAGGGTAGGCTGTTTTTTATCCTTAGTTAGAGTACATACTTAGCCGCATCTCGCATAATTTTTTCAAGACCGTAGAAAGACCAGAAAGTGTTTAAATGTTGTGTTTTAAAAGTTTTGCATTGCAAAGTCAGTTTGCACTACTGGCGTAATGATAGTACTTCTAATAGACTACGTCGGTGGCCATGCGACTCGGCGACTACGCCTGCGGCCTCCCCGATATTCTGCACCTCCCTGATGTGCGTGAGAATTTACTCTTGCTCGGCTCCGAGTCGGACGCATACTAGTACAGTAGATGCGGCAGCGGGCGGACGATATGCATATGTCTGTGGGAAGGACGACTAGAAATTTCAAGTTATAATCCCAAGCAGACCTTACTCGCGATCGCCCTACTTCGAAATCGCCTCTATTACCTGAATGCACAGACAGTAGGCATCAAAATTAAAGAGGGTATGGACCTGGGAAGAATGGCATCGTCGCCTACTAGTAGGTCACATTGGCCCGGATCACGGGATTACGACGGTTACACGGTAAGAATCTGTTGGCTTTCCATACACCTTTGCCTAAAGAGGCCAGCCGTCGGGATCGGGTACCTAACACACACGGATGTTTGGGGATCTATCGTACCAAGGGTACAGGATGGGCCTTCTCGTTCGTAGCTAGCCGTCACGTGACGATCGCTTTATGCGAACGAAGGATCATTTCGCACATGGTGCTTCAAGTTGGATCATGGGATCGAGATCCATACGACGGCGCCATATACGCCCGAATAGAACGGGTGTCGCTGAACGTTGGAATCCGAGTCGGACCGTAATCGAGCTAAATTATAGGTCAATGATCTTTGTTCGTCAGCTCCCGCACGAATTATGGCCAGAGGCTATGGCTCTGGCACGCCACGGACATTCGCATCCAACGGTATATAATATAATTCACGATCCTTCTCATGCCACCATGATCGCCACAGACAGTAAATTATCCATTTCTGTCCTCTTTTCGATAACGATGCAATACGCCTGTCCAACACCGGCAACATTATTATCCGCCTCCGCCTCTCGCGTTGTCCTACAAAGAAAGTTCCCGCCCTTGACCACGTGCCGGCGACGGGCCGGAACAGGCCACCGAGGGAGGCTCAGGAGCGAGGATGATGGAATCTAGGGCGAAAGTCAATGTCGCCATGAAGTCCAGACTCCAGCAGCGCTAGGAAGAATTTTGCATTCAAGCTAACCAAGAAAACAATGAGCGCATTGTATGATCTTGCTGAGATTCACACAGGCTCAAGCGGTGTGTTGCAGCGAATTGGCTGTAATAGTACAGTTGAAACGCTCATAATGCATAAAATCGGGAGACTACACTCATTACGGAATGTGCAAATTTTCTTAGTTCTTTTTTTTCCCACAATTAGGGTTTATGCATTATGAGCATATGCATTGTGAGCGTTTCAACTGTATTAGTCTACCGTAGTCTGTAGAATCTTTACCGGGGGGCTTCGCTTGATTCGAACGTATTGCAGATATGGTCAGAAACCGATTGTGTCGGAACCAGCGTGTCGGTTTCACCGGACTTTCAGATTACATCCGGTCAGAAATCGTTGAAAAGTTAACTTGCTCACCGACATCCATCGCCGCCCTGACGGCCCTCATTTATTCTCGTGGGATGCTCTCGATCGCAAGTTTCAACAACTCCGACTCGGAGACTGCGGGCTTTGGGAGCGCTCGACCGAGAACGACGAACTGCTCCGAGTCGAATCCCTCCGTATCCTGTTCACATCACCATCTGGTAAGGCTGCAGAGAATCCTCCTTTGGCTGAAGATATCTCCATCATTGTCCCATCAGGGCCATCGCAGAATTTACCACCCGGGCTAGTGTCCAACTAAGATCATTTTGTTCTTCCCGTGGAGCTCATAGAAATCCTGAGCAATGCATACTTTCTTCATGTTCTTGCCACAGACATAGCCTAAGTGCTTCCGCCGGGAAAGTCCCTTCTGTCCGTCATGTCTCGCACCCACACCACCGTTGATGAGGACACCGAGACCGAAGACCTCGTACACAAGGATTTCTGGGATGAGGTGCGAACCTTGCCGCTTCCATCGAGTGCATACGACTGAGCTTAACGTAGGCCGTGAGAACCCTCTCCAATCCAGAGCCCTCCGCTCAGCTCCCTCGCATAAAGCATTTCTATGAGATCTCTACATTGCGCTTTTATGTAATTCTCTTACCGCACACCCACCCCGTTCTCTGGCGTTGTCTAGTTCCCTTTCCCCAACGCTGTCATCGTTGGACTCTGCCCTCATGCATCTACGCGAGATTTTGAGCGGTCTCCAGGAATGTTGCGCCCCCGTTCGTGATTCCAAAATCGAGGCACTCCAGCAACAGCTGAACGACCCTCCTGCTCGATCTTCTCCTGTTGCACTGTCTACGCTCGTGGCCAAGACCAACAGACAAATTATGAGGCTCTTTGAGATCATAAAAGATGATCTGTCCCTGTTCGTTCTGGGAAGCATGACAGAACAACAACTCAGGTCTGTTGTCATGAAACAGGTCAGGACAGCAGAGCGAGAGATTGTAGTCGATGTTTGGCATTGGGACAAAATAACCCATGGATGGACTCGGACCACATGGCTTGACGGAGCACAGCCCACCTCCCATTTGAACTGGATCTCTGCTCAGCCGCGCTTCTCGTGGATTGGTTGTGTCGTTCAGGCCTTGAGTTCGTCTTCGCCCGTCTCCTGCCCACTTCCATCATATCCAGCCTTCTTAGAACCCTCCTCTTATACAAGACAGCGGTGAGACAACAGACTCTCCTCCCACTGCGAATGTCAACATACTTCCCCCCGCGTTCGTCCTCTCTATTCCGACTCTTTTGAAAATACAGAATCATTTACAAGCACTCGTGATTGCTGCTTCCTTGCGTACTCTTGCCCCGCCCGCTCTTCTCACCCTGGTTCAGACAACCCTGACACATTAATGTCCCGCGTTTAGACACTCCTCCGCGCTGAGATTGCGGAAGAGCCAGGCGCAAGTGACACCAAGCTCATCAAGCTTGCGGACGAGGTTGTCCGCGCTCGGATGCAAGCCACTCTCCTACGCTTACCAAGGAGGATGAAGCCGCGCTGCGTGCGTCGACCGGACGCTTCGGCCCGAAGACCCGGTGTTCAGACTGTTGCAGCGTTGTCTACAGACGATCGTGACGGAACTCTTTGACGTGCTTGTGAAACGGGCGGGGAAGCGACCTAGGCTTGTGCTCGATCTGGAAGATGTGGATGAATCTCGGTTCCAGTCACGTAGTCCACTTCGGGTGGTGGTCAATGTGAACTTGGGGTTCGAGGATCCTGTTTTGAATGGACCTATTACAGAGGTTGTCGGAGAGTTGCTTGGGTTGGGTGGAACTTGAAAGTGTTTGGGATGATGTTGTTGAGAACCGTGGGTACTAGTGATTAGGAATACGTAGTGATGTGTATAGTACAATGTTTAATATGTTAGTGTTCGAACAAAGTACCTGGTTGCTGTAGTTCCATTCCGAGTCTGAGATGTCCAAACTTGCCATAGGCTCCAACATTACAGTAACAACATGCTACTACCACAGCTCCGGAGGGCTCCCAGCGCGACGTTTCACTTCGATTCAGATCTTTCGCTGATCAGGTGAATACAGATAATCTGCATGATATCTGAATTGCGCTAATACGGTTATGGAAGTTAACTTGCTTTGGTTGAGTCCGGGCGGAGTCCGGGCGTTCTTCTCCCGTGTGCACCCCGCAACTCCTCACGGACCTCACTCTGCTCTGCGCCTGTCCTGTTCCTGTCGCGTGGGCCTTTCGAGCCGCTCCGCTCATTGCTGCTGGCTTTACATTATAAAGGTCTGTGCAACGTCTGTGGGTGGACATCTCACCCCCAGTCCTTTCCACTCCACAACATATGATGACCATACTTCAAGTTGCAGTCACTGCCAGTTGCGGCCTGGTTGCTCTGGCCATTGCAACACCTGTACCAAACTGGAGGGCGGGTGGCATGATGGCCATACCGCTCTCTAGACACTCTTCCTGTCTGGACTCCAACAGAAGCATCGATCTACGCAATCATCTCTCATGGTACATCAGTCAGGGAGTGAGTAGAATGAGCCGTTACATCTAGTCAGCTCAGGCCTTTTTACAGGAAAATCCTCGGTAACCTAGAGAATTACGAGATGAACACGGGGACGATGCATCCTTTCGCTGTCAAACGGAGCGAGTCCGAACTCGGAACGCGTGGCTCTGGCGTCCCGCTGACGTCCTTGCTGACATCTTATCATAACATGCAGTGATGGGCGAGATTTCGATTGGCACTAGTACTCCTGTTAAAACCTTGAAGGGTAAACATATTCTGATATATGTGTACGCTCATCCACGTCACAGTCCAAATCGACACTGGTTCTGCGTAGGTACTTTCTTGTAGTTCATTCAGTTGTCTTCATTGAAGTCAACGCAGTGATACGTGGGTGTTGCAAACTGGCTGTGCTGGGATTTCCGGAGATCGCGAACTCTGAAATCCCACTGGCAATTTATCCGAATCTGCCAGGGACCTTTGGTTCTGCAACATTGTACACTTCTCCGTTCAAAGCCGAATATCCTGCAGACGGTTTATGGGGATTGGGCTTCCCATCCATCTCGAGATTTGGTGCTGATCTGCTGTTTAATCGCTTGTCAAACAAAATAAGGTAATCAACCCGACATTTTCATTCAAGTATATCTTCTGGAGGCGAGATGTACGTCAGTGGTGCAAACAGTATACAAAGATGACATTAATATTGTGTAGGCCCGTAACAGCTCCTGTAAGTCAGAATGCTACATGAGAGCGGATGTTGTGGGTGTTGTGAAATTGGAATTTGCCTAGGCATTCTGTGGATGATGTTCTTCAAGTTGTTAATGGCAATAAAGTCCTCGAAGACTCACGACGTTCCCGCTCAACGAAGCTAGTGAGGCCGCCGATTCATTTTCGAGTTGAAAGTACTGCTTGAACGAAGGAAAAGCGAGGATGCCACCTATCAAACCGATGTCCCAGCCGTATCAAATGTGTCCTGCAGTCGCAGAGAACGTGAGGATGTACGCGTTGCGATAGTGGTGAGATGTACGTGCAAGCCTCATCTTTGGCGATTGGGAACGGGCTCAGACACGTTGACGTTGCCCGAGTCCGGGAACGTCACGGTATAGAGGCTTTGGTTTGGATTACCATGAGTTCCGATTGTGTTCAGTACTTTGTTTTTATCGACACCCGCAGTGCAGTACCCTTTCCCAACACTGAGCTTGACCCAAGTTGGGTGGAAAGACGTTTGAAATCCCTCCGGAACATCTCAGACTTAAACCAGTCAAGCAAGATTGTCTCAGCGCCATGGTCATGGCACACAGCCCTCGCGTGGCGGTGAGATTTCAAGGCTTATTGCTTCCTGAACCCTTTCTGCGGCGCTCAACGGATTTGACGTCGCACCATGATTGAGGGGTTCATGTAAGAATGAGAGGTTTGACTGGGTGTCAATTACATTGAACCGTGCTACGACGTCCTGTGTTACAAGTACACGAGTATCAATATTAATCTCACCACGGTTCATCGCGC